>CM035430.1:131671367-131763867 GCA_020310875.1 Ceratopteris richardii | reverse complement strand
CAGCCCCATCCTTAAATTCTTTCTTTTGCTCAACTTTTTTGCATTTCTCCTTGTTCTCTTCTCTTAAACCCATGACTTCTATTTTTCTCTGCTTTTTAGTCTTCCTAGTGTGCATATTTATTTTTCCCTCTTTTATCTCCACCTTTTGCTTTTCTATCTTACGAATTTTGTTTTTCTTATGTTTCTCTTTAGTTTCTTTTTGGTTTTCTTCTTCTCGTGCTTTGTTATGTTATCATTGCTCCTGATCTTGTTGTTACTGCTAGTGATCTTTTTGTCTTTGTTCTTCTTGTTGGTCTTCATGTTGTTGCTCTTCTTATGTTTTTCCTTGTTGTTACTAGCTTTGTTGTTGCCTTCCATGTTGGTTTTCTTGTTTTTCCTCTCATTATTTCTCTTGTTGATGATTGTTTTTGTTGCTATTATTGTTGTTGTTTGTGACGCCCTCATTGTTTTTGTTATTCTTCTTGCTTCTATTGTTGCTATTGTTGTTGTTGATGACGTCGTTTTCCTTGTTGTTGTTGTTGTTCTCATTGTTGCCTTTCTTGATTCTCCTCTTACTGTTGTTGCTACTACTACTCTTGGTCATCTTGTTCTTATTATTGGACATGACTTTGAATGGTCCCTTCAAAGCTCATGGGGTATTTTCGTTAATATAACCAAAGGATTTTATGTCATGCTCCATATATGTGTGTGCCCTTTGTTGGGAGAGATGGATGGATACGACCAGAGAATGGGTTGGTACTACTAATCCCTACTTTATACCTGCCCTCTTTCACCTCAGAGTTGGATTGTAGGCCCATTTAGCTTTCTAATGACACTAAATAAGTTCCTATGTACTTTGGAGATGATGCTTTAATTGTTGATATATTTAGGTAGTGATGTGTGTGAACACTCTAGGACCGCCGGGGCAATTTTTTCCCTCTTTAGGAGGTTTTTTTCCCCCGGCTTGTATATACGCCTATTGCCCTAATGGGCTACTTATCTTTGTACATTCTCTAGTAATACATACAGTCTTGTGTGTTGTGCTCCAAGCTTCTTCTTCTTCCTTGTGCTGTTCGCGTGCTTCCGCAGACGTCTAACTCCAACAATTGGTATCAGAGCAGGTCGTTGCTTCTTCAAGGGCGCCGTCGACACTCCTCCGTTTGCAGTCTCAGATTCGCACAAAATTTGGTGAGCATACTCAGAGTGTTTCCGAGATCAAAACTGCTTCAGTCTGTGGTGCCGAAATCGCGATCTGAGCTCGTTTCGGCCTCCGAACGCACTATCGCAGTGCTTGTGCAGGCTATTTTGTCCTTTTGTGCCAAAGGTATATACCAGTTTTTGTTCGCCAGTTTAAGCGTCTCGAAGTCTGCTACAGGTCTAGCAGAACTCTTCTGGGCAGTTCTGTTCAACTTTTTGAGATACAGTCAATTTTCTACATCAAGGTATTTTAGTCACCGGCCATGGCTGAAAGCAGTGATGTATTCCGTATGTTGGCTGTTGAGGATAAGTTGGATGGTACCAACTACCCATTATGGGCTTATATGATGCGACATGTACTGGTTGCAACAGGATTGTGGAACATTGTGCAGGGTGTTGAAAGACGTCCTGTTACACCTGTAACGACAGGTACTGCAAATACAGGTGTTGGAGCTGATGAAGATGGTGTCGAAGATGATATTCCGCAGATTCCTGTTCGTGCTGCTGTTTGTGTTGCACCTACTGCAGAGCAGATTCATTGGGATGGCAAAGATGCCCATGCACATGCATTGATAGCTTTGTCTGTCAGGCACAGACAGATAGATAGAAAAATAGATAGATAGATAGATAGATAGATAGATAGATAGATAGATAGATAGATAGATAGATAGATAGATAGATAGATAGATAGATAGATAGATAGATAGATAGATAGATAGATAGATAGATAGATAGATAGATAGATCGATCGATCGATGGATAGATAGATAGATAGATAGATAGATAGATAGATAGATAGATAGATAGATAGATAGATAGATAGATAGATAGATAGATAGATAGATAGATAGATAGATAGATAGATAGATAGATAGATAGATAGATAGATAGATAGATAGATAGATAGATAGATAGATAGATAGATAGATAGATAGATGGATAGATAGATAGATAGATAGATAGATAGATAGATAGATAGATAGATAGATAGATAGATAGATAGATAGATAGATAGATAGATAGATAGATAGATAGATAGATAGATAGATAGATAGATAGATAGATAGATAGATAGATAGATAGATAGATAGATAGATAGATAGATAGATAGATAGATAGATAGATAGATAGATAGATAGATAGATAGATAGATGGATGGATGGATGGATGGATGGATGATGGATAGATAGATAGATAGATAGATAGATAGATAGATAGATAGATAGATAGATAGATAGATAGATAGATAGATAGATAGATAGATAGATAGATAGATAGATAGATAGATAGATAGATAGATAGATAGATAGGTAGGTAGCTAGAGAGAGAGAGAGGGAGAGAGAGGGAGAGAGAGAGAGATCTAGGCAACCCTCGAGTCATATTTGATCTCTTTCCTTAAAAGATGTTATGTCACTTTAGACAATTAAGATTTGGTCTATTCACATTCGAAAACACCTTTCAATGAGTGTGAAAATATCAAGATACACATATAAACACATATATGTAGAAAGAGAAAGGTAAAAGAGACATAATCATATGAGAAAGGAAAAATTACAAAACAATATCAATTTTTTCAGTATTTATTGTACAATAATTTACATTAACTTCTCATTTCTTCTCTTTTTTCACATACAAATATTAGATTCACATATAACATCTACATCCTCATTCAGGTTGAGATAAAAAAAATGGCTTATTTATGCAATGGTGCCTAAAAGATTACTTGAAAATATAGATTCCAATTTTCCTAAGTTAAATAAAGACACATTAGGTTTTGAAAATGCATGTGTATGGATTTGGCTCACAATGTATTTCACCAAATCTTGTGGATGGAATATATATTATTTTATGACCGATTAATGCCATCAACATCAAAATATAATTTTTTTACCCCTCTACCTCCTCCACTACACGGTTGCACTTGTGTTCCTCCATTTCTACCTGGTTCATCACAGCCCCATCCTTAAATTCTTTCTTTTGCTCAACTTTTTTGCATTTCTCCTTGTTCTCTTCTCTTAAACCCATGACTTCTATTTTTCTCTGCTTTTTAGTCTTCCTAGTGTGCATATTTATTTTTCCCTCTTTTATCTCCACCTTTTGCTTTTCTATCTTACGAATTTTGCTTTTCTTATGTTTCTCTTTAGTTTCTTTTTGGTTTTCTTCTTCTCGTGCTTTGTTATGTTATCATTGCTCCTGATCTTGTTGTTACTGCTAGTGATCTTTTTGTCTTTGTTCTTCTTGTTGGTCTTCATGTTGTTGCTCTTCTTATGTTTTTCCTTGTTGTTACTAGCTTTGTTGTTGCCTTCCATGTTGGTTTTCTTGTTTTTCCTCTCATTATTTCTCTTGTTGATGATTGTTTTTGTTGCTATTATTGTTGTTGTTTGTGACGCCCTCATTGTTTTTGTTATTCTTCTTGCTTCTATTGTTGCTATTGTTGTTGTTGATGATGTCGTTTTCCTTGTTGTTGTTGTTGTTCTCATTGTTGCCTTTCTTGATTCTCCTCTTACTGTTGTTGCTACTACTACTCTTGGTCATCTTGTTCTTATTATTGGACATGACTTTGAATGGTCCCTTCAAAGCTCATGGGGTATTTTCGTTAATATAACCAAAGGATTTTATGTCATGCTCCATATATGTGTGTGCCCTTTGTTGGGAGAGATGGATGGATACGACCAGAGAATGGGTTGGTACTACTAATCCCTACTTTATACCTGCCCTCTTTCACCTCAGAGTTGGATTGTAGGCCCATTTAGCTTTCCAATGACACTAAATAAGTTCCTATGTACTTTGGAGATGATGCTTTAATTGTTGATATATTTAGGTAGTGATGTGTGTGAACACTCTAGGACCGCCGGGGCAATTTTTTCCCTCTTTAGGAGGTTTTTTTCCCCCGGATTGTATATACGCCTATTGCCCTAATGGGCTACTTATCTTTGTACATTCTCTAGTAATACATACAGTCTTGTGTGTTGTGCTCCAAGCTTCTTCTTCTTCCTTGTGTTGTTCGCGTGCTTCCGCAGACGTCTAACTCCAACAATTGGTATCAGAGCAGGTCGTTGCTTCTTCAAGGGCGCCGTCGACACTCCTCCGTTTGCAGTCTCAGATTCGCACAAAATTTGGTGAGCATACTCAGGGTGTTTCCGAGATCAAAACTGCTTCGCTCTGTGGTGCCGAAATCGCGATCTGAGCTCGTTTCGGCCTCCGAACGCACTATCGCAGTGCTTGTGCAGGCTATTTTGTCCTTTTGTGCCAAAGGTATATACCAGTTTTTGTTCGCCAGTTTAAGCGTCTCGAAGTCTGCTACAGGTCTAGCAGAACTCTTCTGGGCAGTTATGTTCAACTTTTTGAGATACAGTCAATTTTCTACATCAAGGTATTTTAGTCACCGGACATGGCTAAAAGCAGTGATGTATTCCGTATGTTGGCTGTTGAGGATAAGTTGGATGGTACCAACTACCCATTATGGGCTTATATGATGCGACATGTACTGGTTGCAAAAGGATTGTGGAACATTGTGCAGGGTGTTGAAAGACGTCCTGTTACACCTGTAACGACAGGTACTGCAAATACAGGTGTTGGAGCTGATGAAGATGGTGTCGAAGATGATATTCCGCAGATTCCTGTTCGTGCTGTTGTTTCTCTTGCACCTACTGCAGAGCAGATTCATTGGGATGGCAAAGATGCCCAGGCACATGCATTGATAGCTTTGTCTGTCAGGCACAGACAGATAGATAGACAAATAGATAGATAGATAGATAGATAGATAGATAGATAGATAGATAGATAGATCGATAGATAGATAGATAGATAGATAGATAGATAGATAGATAGATAGATAGATAGATAGATAGATAGATAGATAGATAGATAGATAGATAGATAGATAGATAGATAGATAGATAGATAGATAGATAGATAGATAGATAGATAGATAGATCGATCGATGGATAGATAGATAGATAGATAGATAGATAGATAGATAGATAGATAGATAGATAGATCGATCGATGGATAGATAGATAGATAGATAGATAGATAGATAGATAGATAGATAGATAGATAGATAGATAGATAGATAGATAGATAGATAGATAGATAGATAGATAGATAGATAGATAGATAGATAGATAGATAGATAGATAGATAGATAGATAGATAGATAGATAGATAGATAGATAGATAGATAGATAGATAGATAGATAGATAGATAGATAGATGGATGGATGGATGGATGGATGGATAGATGGATAGATAGATAGATAGATAGATAGCTAGATAGATAGATAGATAGATAGATAGATAGATAGATAGATAGATAGATAGATAGATAGATAGATAGATAGATAGATAGGTAGGTAGGTAGCTAGAGAGAGAGAGAGAGGGAGAGAGAGGGAGAGAGAGAGAGATCTAGGCAACCCTCGAGTCATATTTGATCTCTTTCCTTAAAAGATGTTATGTCACTTTAGACAATTAAGATTTGGTCTATTCACATTCGAAAACACCTTTCAATGAGTGTGAAAATATCAAGATACACATATAAACACATATATGTAGAAAGAGAAAGGTAAAAGAGACATAATCATATGAGAAAGGAAAAATTACAAAACAATATCAATTTTTTCAGTATTTATTGTACAATAATTTACATAAACTTCTCATTTCTTCTCTTTTTTCACATACAAATATTAGATTCACATATAACATCTACATCCTCATTCAGGTTGAGATAAAAAAAATGGCTTATATATGCAATGGTGCCTACAAGATTACTTGAAAATATAGATTCCAATTTTCCTAAGTTAAATAAAGACACATTAGGTTTTGAAAATGCATGTGTATGGATTTGGCTCACAATGTATTTCACCAAATCTTGTGGATGGAATATATATTATTTTATGACCGATTAATGCCATCAACATCAAAATATAATTTTTTTACCCCTCTACCTCCTCCACTACACGGTTGCACTTGTGTTCCTCCATTTCTACCTGGTTCATCACAGCCCCATCCTTAAATTCTTTCTTTTGCTCAACTTTTTTGCATTTCTCCTTGTTCTCTTCTCTTAAACCCATGACTTCTATTTTTCTCTGCTTTTTAGTCTTCCTAGTGTGCATATTTATTTTTCCCTCTTTTATCTCCACCTTTTGCTTTTCTATCTTACGAATTTTGCTTTTCTTATGTTTCTCTTTAGTTTCTTTTTGGTTTTCTTCTTCTCGTGCTTTGTTATGTTATCATTGCTCCTGATCTTGTTGTTACTGCTAGTGATCTTTTTGTCTTTGTTCTTCTTGTTGGTCTTCATGTTGTTGCTCTTCTTATGTTTTTCCTTGTTGTTACTAGCTTTGTTGTTGCCTTCCATGTTGGTTTTCTTATTTTTCCTCTCATTATTTCTCTTGTTGATGATTGTTTTTGTTGCTATTATTGTTGTTGTTTGTGACGCCCTCATTGTTTTTGTTATTCTTCTTGCTTCTATTGTTCCTATTGTTGTTGTTGATGATGTCGTTTTCCTTGTTGTTGTTGTTGTTCTCATTGTTGCCTTTCTTGATTCTCCTCTTACTGTTGTTGCTACTACTACTCTTGGTCATCTTGTTCTTATTATTGGACATGACTTTGAATGGTCCCTTCAAAGCTCATGGGGTATTTTCGTTAATATAACCAAAGGATTTTATGTCATGCTCCATATATGTGTGTGCCCTTTGTTGGGAGAGATGGATGGATACGACCAGAGAATGGGTTGGTACTACTAATCCCTACTTTATACCTGCCCTCTTTCACCTCAGAGTTGGATTGTAGGCCCATTTAGCTTTCCAATGACACTAAATAAGTTCCTATGTACTTTGGAGATGATGCTTTAATTGTTGATATATTTAGGTAGTGATGTGTGTGAGCACTCTAGGACCGCCGGGGCAATTTTTTCCCTCTTTAGGAGGTTTTTTTCCCCCGGCTTGTATATACGCCTATTGCCCTAATGGGCTACTTATCTTTGTACATTCTCTAGTAATACATACAGTCTTGTGTGTTGTGCTCCAAGCTTCTTCTTCTTCCTTGTGCTGTTCGCGTGCTTCCGCAGACGTCTAACTCCAACAATTGGTATCAGAGCAGGTCGTTGCTTCTTCAAGGGCGCCGTCGACACTCCTCCGTTTGCAGTCTCAGATTCGCACAAAATTTGGTGAGCATACTCAGGGTGTTTCCGAGATCAAAACTGCTTCGCTCTGTGGTGCCGAAATCGCGATCTGAGCTCGTTTCGGCCTCCGAACGCACTATCGTAGTGCTTGTGCAGGCTATTTTGTCCTTTTGTGCCAAAGGTATATACGAGTTTTTGTTCGCTAGTTTAAGCGTCTCGAAGTCTGCTACAGGTCTAGCAGAACTCTTCTGGGCAGTTCTGTTCAACTTTTTGAGATACAGTCAATTTTCTACATCAAGGTATTTTAGTCACCGGCCATGGCTGAAAGCAGTGATGTATTCCGTATGTTGGCTGTTGAGGATAAGTTGGATGGTACCAACTACCCATTATGGGCTTATATGATGCGACATGTACTGGTTGCAAAAGGATTGTGGAACATTGTGCAGGGTGTTGAAAGACGTCCTGTTACACCTGTAACGACAGGTACTACAAATACAGGTGTTGGAGCTGATGAAGATGGTGTCGAAGATGATATTCCGCAGATTCTTGTTCGTGCTGCTGTTTCTGTTGCACCTACTGCAGAGCAGATTCATTGGGACGGCAGAGATGCCCAGGCACATGCATTGATAGCTTTGTCTGTCAAACGTGCCATTATTCCTCACATTCGCTCTTGCAGAACAGCAAAGGATGCTTGGGATACACTTACCACTTTGTACCAGGCTAGGAATGAGGCTCGTGTTGCTTACCTCCGAAAACAGTTGGAGAGTGAGCACATGAATGAAGGTGATTCGATGGACAGTTTTCTTACAAAGATCAAAGACCTGAAGGAACAATTGATTTCTGCTGATGAGGTTATACCAGATAGCTCACTTGTGCAGACCGTTCTGAATGGCCTTCCTGATTCATATCAGAGTTTTGCCTCTACTCTTCGATTGATGATGAAAGGCAATCCGAATGCCTTGTCATTTGAGGAATTAGTCACTGTTCTATTGCAGGAAGATCAGTCAAGGCAGAACAGGTCCATTATGTATGTTGTAGATCAAGCTTTCCTGGCTAGTCAGAAGGGCAAAGGAAAATGGAGCTCTTCTACTAGTAAGCAGAAATCTGCAAATGCTGCACAATCGAAGAACTAGGATAAAGATGAGAAGAAATCAGAAAAGCAGAAACTGTTCTGCAAGTACTGTAAAGGAAATGATCATATTATAAAGAACTGTCCAAAACTGGCTGCTAAAGAGGCAAAGAAGAAAGAGGCTGGAATGGTTGTTGCAGAGGCCTCTACACCAAAAACAGAGTCTGCAAATCTTGTGCAGGAAGAAGAATGGGCGTTTACTACTGTCTGTAGTTTTGACCCATCTTCTCATGATCAGTGCATGTCTGCAGTAGACTCAGATGTTTGGTACTTTGACAGTGGGGCGACCAAACATATTACCTCGCAGCGCAGTTTCTTCTCTTCACTCGAGCCTACCCCTACAGGGAATACTGTCACATGCGCCAATAACTCCTCTTATCCTGTTATGGGAGTTGGTAAGATCATTCTGACTACTGCTGATGGTAGTTCTTTCACTTTGTATGATGCTTTATTTGTGCCAGGGATCAAAAAGAACCTGTTATCAGTTTCTGCATTAGCCAAGATTGGCTTGGTTGTGAAATTCATTGATGACAGGTGTACAGTCCATGATCTCTCAAATGGCGATGTGATTATTGCTTCTGGCATTTTATGTCGTGGGCTGTATAAGCTCATAGACTATCAAAGATCTGTGAATGATTCGGCATGTGTAGTTCATGATTCTCAGGCTATGTCAGATGCAAAGCTTTGGCATGCACGCTTTGGTCATCTGAATTTTGCTAGTTTGTTACGCTCGCAGAAATCTGAAATGGTATCCTCTTTGCCCAAACTTGAGGCACCTGGAAAACATGTTTGTGAAGGCTGTATTTTGGGCAAAATGCAGCGTTCTTCCTTTCCAAAAGATGGTTCAGTTCGGGCTATGCAGAAATTGCAGCTTGTACATAGTGATGTCTGTGGTCCTATGCAGACACCCTCTTTTGGAAATTACCTTTACTTCGTGACTTTCATTGATGATTTTTCCAGGCATGCATGGGTATATCCACTCAAAGCAAAGTCTGAAGTGTTCATGTGCTTCAAACAGTTTCTGGTTTTGGCTGAAATCTGTCAGCATGTAAAATGGGCACCCTCCGTTCTGATCGAGGGGGGGAATATATGTCTTCAGATTTTAATGCATTTCTGGCTGAACGTGGGATAAAACACCAGTGTACAGTGCCGTATACACCTCAACAGAATGGAGTTGCTGAACGAAAGAACAGGTCACTCATGGAGATGGCGAGGTGCATGGTCAAAAGTCAGCCTTTACCACATAGTTTCTGGCTTGAGGCTGTCATGTGTGCAGCATATGTACTGAACAGGTGTCCCACCAAAGCGTTGCAGTCTATCACTCCATATGAGGCTTGGCATGACCGCAAGACATCTGTTGCTCATCTGCGTGTTTTTGGTTGTTTGGCATATGCATTAGTGCCTGAACAACATCGCAGAAAATTGGATGATAAGGTAGTAAAATGTATTTTTGTTGGGTACAGTTCTGAAAGTAAAGGCTATCGTCTGTATCATCCACAGACTAAACGCATTCTAGTTAGCCTTGTCTTTGTGGAAGATGCTATTCAGCCATTGCTTTCATGTACTAAGGAGACATCTGTTAGCTCCAAAGACATGTATGATACTTTGATGCCTCTTTTTACAGGTGGACAGGCTAGCGCTGGTCCTAATGAGGCAACTTCTCAGCCTTTGCAGGTTTCATATGATGATGCAGATCATTCCATTTCTAATGCAGATTTACATGATGCACTTGTTGATGAGAGAGCTGATATTGAACAGGCAAAAACTATGCCAAAATGGCTGGTGCAGACTTTGCGTGACAGCAAATTAGATGCACCTTTGTCATATCGTACTCGTTCAGGCTCTCATAGTACCTCCTTTGCATCAGATTGCTATGCTATGGCTGCATCTAGTCTCTGTGATGAGAATGAGCCTGTTTCTTTTGATGAAGCACAAAATTCAGAAAATTGGATGGCTGCTATGCAATCTGAATATGATGCTATAATGAAGAATGGTACATGGTCTTTATGTGACTTGCCTCCTAGCAAGAAGGCCATTGGCACTAAGTGGGTATACAAGCTGAAGCGTAAACCTGATGGTACAGTTGACAGGTATAAGGCTAGGCTTGTTGCAAAGGGTTATGCGCAGGAAAGAGGCATTGATTTTGATGAGACCTTTGCACCTACATGCCGTATGACTACTGTTCGGAGCATTTGTGCACTTGCAGCCCATCATGGTTGGAATGTACATCAGTTGGACATTAAAACTGCATTTCTGAATGGTGACTTGCATGAAGAAGTGTATGTTTTTCAGCCCCGTGGCTTTGTGCAGAAAGGGCATGAAAACAAGGTGTGCAGGTTAAAGAAGGCGTCATATGGTTTAAAGCAAGCACCACGTGCTTGGTATGAGAAAATACATGCCTATCTGATTGCACATGGTTTTGAGAATAGTCCAACTGAAAGCACCTTATATGTTAAGCGTGCTAATGATGTGCTTTTGATCATTGTTGTCTATGTAGACGACATGCTGCTCACTGGTCCTCTTGAGAAGCATATTGCTGATTTCAAGGCTGATTTGCATGCCTCATTTGAGATGTCTGATTTGGGGCATTTGCATCACTATTTGGGCATTCAGTTTATGCAAGTTGATGGTGGAATGGCTTTGTGTCAAACAAAATATATTGACACATTATTGCAGCGTTTTGGCCTTGAAGACTATAAGCCTATTGCCACTCCTATGGAGACAGGTTTACGATTGAGTCTTCATGATGCTGGAGATGCATTTGATGCTGTTCTCTATCAGCAGGCTGTTGGATGCTTGATTTACTTATGCATTACTCGGCCAAATATTCAGTTTGCTGTCTCACAGATGAGCAGGTTTATGCATTGCCCAGGAGTCACGCATTGGAAAGCGGTTAAGCGCATCTTTCGCTACTTGAGTGGTACTCGGCTACTTGGGTTGTTTTATCCCAAGGGGGCATCACTACCGCCAGATTTGCATGCTTTTTCTAACTCAGATTGGGCTGGTTGCTATGACACTCGTGTGTCCACCAGTGGTTTTTGCTTCATGCTTGGTAGCTCATGTATATCTTGGTTGAGCAAGAAGCAGCCTACTGTGGCCACTTCCAGTTGTGAGGCTGAGTATAGGGCAGCTTTCACAGCGACTGTTGAGTGTGTGTGGCTCAGACGCCTTATGGCTGATTTGGGTGTTGGCCAGTCTTCTGCCACCACCATCTTCACTGACAGTCAGAGCGCATTGGCAGTTGCGAGGAACCCTGTGTTCCATGCTCGCACTAAGCACATTGAGGTGCATTATCACTATGTCAGGGAGAGGTTCTCTGTTGGAGAGATCAGCTTGGCATATGTGCCCACGCAGGAGAACATTGCAGACCCTTTCACGAAGGCTCTGCCTAGGGAGAAGTTTGAAGCTTTCCGCAAAGCTTTGGGCTTACTTCCTTTTGTGGAGTGATTTCCACATAGCTCGGCACTTCCTTATACATGAGTGCCAGCTCCTTGTTCACCGCATCACTCCCAGGGGGGATTTGTTGATATATTTAGGTAGTGATGTGTGTGAACACTCTAGGACCACCGGGGCACTTTTTTCCCTCTTTAGGAGGTTTTTTTCCCCCGGCTTGTATATACGCCTATTGCCCTAATGGGCTACTTATCTTTGTACATTCTCTAGTAATACATACAGTCTTGTGTGTTGTGCTCCAAGCTTCTTCTTCTTCCTTGTGCTGTTCGCGTGCTTCCGCAGACGTCTAACTCCAACATTAATTAGATCAAAACAGATAACTTTGCAATTAGCTTGTGAACAAAAACTTGCTATTTTGGTCTTGACACCTGCTAGAGGTTATGCTCAGTGCTCATAGTACAATAGCAATTAGGAAACTTCCTTTTGGGTGAATCAAATTAGCTTAGAGAGCTAATGATTCCAATTCTAATCACTTAAAAGGATAGACTACACACTGAGCAATGTCTTTAGCAAGTAGAAGCTTACCCCTGACTTTTTAGGAACTATGCAGAGAATAGCTTTCTCTCGATTAGCTAAATCAAATTGCTTCACATTCTGATAGCTTGTAGTAGACTTGGATCTGGTTCCAAAAAGCTATAGAACATGGAAAATGAATAAGAAGTCACTGAGATATGAGCATCACAAGTTCACTGTTCTGAGTAGACATAGCAGAGAAGGAGATGAACATGATCAATGATGTAGTGTATTATAACAATGTTATACATGATGATTGGCATGAATATGATTCCCAATGATGGTGATAAGAGTAGGCTAAATTGTAAGCCTCTCAACCTCAACAAAAATAATGGGGGGCTCATGGCCGCGAGATTACAAGTACCTTTTATAGGTATTTTTACCTCCAAATTTGAATTTGAATTCAAACTTGGCTTTGCCTAAAAGTTCTCCTCTAAGTTAGGAGACATCCTACCAAAGTGAAATTTGTAGCCTTTTGTTCTCCAAACTCCACAAGATATGTGGACTTGCCATATTCCCTCAAAAAGTTTATCTTTTACAAGAAGTACATGGTCTAGTTTTACAAGCAAGAGTTCATGTGATCCTTCAACCATTTGCACATAGCTTCTTCAATGACTAGCCAAGTGTGAAGGCTTGGCATTTGCGCGAAGAGCTCCCCCTCAAGCCAAACATCTTGGCTTGTTCTTGTTTATCAATCCTCTTGAATGTCTTGCAATCCAATCATAGCTTTAAACCTGCAAAGTTTAGTACCATCAAGTGTTTTGGTCAATAAATTTGCACATTGCATATGTGTGGATACATATGCAAGTTGAATCTCCTTGCTCAATAGCTTCTCTCTCACATAATGATAGTGAACTTCTATATTCTTGGTTCTTGCATTATAGATAGGATTGGCTGCAAGGTGCAAAGAGCTTGTATTGTCACCAAAAATCATAGGTGAGTTAGAATGTAGTCCCAAATCTGAATATAGCAATCTGATCCATATGGCTTCTTGTGTAGCATTGGCTAATCCCTTGTATTCAGCCTCTGTTGAAGATAAGGCAATAGTAGGTTGCTTCTTGGAAGACCATGAAATGGGTTTGTCACCTGCAAAGGAAAGATAAGCAGAGGTACTCCTCCTCTCATCCTTACAACCTGCCCAATCTACATCTGAATAAAGTTTGATATCCAAATTTGATGTGTATGGAAAGTATAAACCTTGATTTTGAGTACCCTTGAGGTACTTCAAAATCCTTTTGGTAGCTTCCAACTGAGGTGCACTAGGTTTGTGCATGAATTGACTTAATAAACTTACTCCATAAGCAATATCAATCCTTGTCAAGGTTGCATAGTTTAGACTTCCAACTATGCTTTGATATCCTGCAATGTTTTCAAGTAAACCACCTTCATGTGCAATCAATTTTTGGTTTACCTCCATAAGAGTGCTAGCTATCTTTGCATTCTCCAAGTGGAAATTCTTCAACATGTCCTACACATACTTTCTTTGAGTAATATAAATTCCAGAATTTGTGTAGACCAATTCAAGTCCAAGAAAATACTTTAGCAACCCTAGGTCACTGATTTTGAACTCTTGCATCATTTGATTCTTGATTTGTTTGATGCCATTAGCATCACTACCTATCAAGATGATATCATCAACATACACACATAAATACATCAATTCTGAGTTGCTTCTCTTGACAAACAGAGAAGAATCTGCCTTGCTCATTGTGAAACCTTGATCTTGAAGATAGGTAGTTAACCTATGATTCCATGTCCTAGGTGCCTGCTTCAAACCATACAAAGCTTTGTTCAATTTGCACACAAAATTTACCTTGCTTGGGTCTTCATAATTAGGAGGTTGAGCCATGTAAAACTCCTCTGAAATCCATCCATTAAGGAAGGCATTTTTTACATCCAATTGGTACATATTCCAATTCCTTGATGCAGCCACACTTACCAATACTTTGATGGTTGGCATTTTGCCCACAAATAAGAAGGTCTCTTCATAATCAACTCCTTGGGTTTGTGCGAAACCCTTAGCCACAATTCTAGCTTTATACCTATTTATGGATCCATATGAGTTTCTCTTGATTTTGTAAATCCATCTAGAACCAATTACCTTCATTGATTCCTTCTTTGGCACTAGCTCCCATGTATCATTCTCCTTGAGTGCTTCTATTTCTTCATCCATAGCTTCCTTCCATTCTGCCTTGGTCTTTGCTTCTTCATATGAAGTAGGTTCTTCAAATGATAAATCATGAGCAAGATAAATGGAGTGCTTAGTAGCTAAAGAAGTGTCATACCCATATCTGATTGGTTTCTTGCTTTCCCTTTGTGATCTTCTTAGATCTTGGTTGGATGATTCAAGTAAATCTTCCAACCTCTTCATCTCGGCCTTGGCGTTTGACTTCCATGCCTTGAACTCTTCCAGGTTGATGATGTCCTAATCATCTCATTTGATGTCTTCAATTTTGCTTGGATCCTCCTTGGTGAGGCTTGGAAATTCCTCTTCCAAGTCATATGGCAACTTAACTTTCCTACATTCACTTTCAAACCAAGAATCATTCTCATCAAATACGACATCTCTACTGGCCATAAATCCTTTGTTGGATGGATTATAAAACCTGTATCCTTTCTGGTTTAAATCATACCCTATGAAGACACACTTCTCTGCCTTAAGGTCTAGCTTACCTCTGATTTGAGATGGAACATGCACATAAGCAACACATCCAAAGATTGAACAATGATCAAGTGATGGCCTCCTACCATGCCATGATTCATATGGGGTCATCCCATCAAGGGATTTGGATGGCAACCTATTAATAAGATAGGCGGTAGTAGATACATTCTCTGCCCACAAGTAGTTAGGTAACCTTTTCTCATTAAGCATTGATCTAGCTGTTTCAACAATCAACCTATTTCTCCTCTCTGCTACCCCATTTTGCTCAGGGGTGTACCTTTTTGTAATTTCCCTTTTGACTCCTCTATCCTACAAGAATGCATCAAATTCATTGGAGAAGTACTCACCTCCTCCATCTGACCTTAGTCTCTTTAGGCTTCTTCCTATTTGGTTTTCCACAAGTGCAAGATACTTCTTAAAGCAACTGAACACTTCATCTTTATGCGTCATAAAGTACAAGATAGTCCACCTATTGAAATCATCAATGAAGAAAACATAATACCTAGAGCCTGAAATTCATTGGTCCTTGCTTGCTCCCCACACATCTGTGTGGACAAGTTCCAAGTAATCCTCATGCATGTAGCCTTTCCTTGAGAAGGGTAACCTGTGTGACTTACCAAACTGACATGCTCCACATTTGTAGATCATGTGTTGCTTGGATACATTAGGTATCCCAATCACACATTGATCTCTACATATTTTCTTCAAGATTCGTTCACCAATATGCCCTAATCTTTTATTGCAAATCTTAAGCTCTGACAATGTTTGATCCTTGTAATTATAAAGTGCAATATTCCTTGTATCTTCAAGTTCAAGTGTAATAATCTACCTGTCTTTTCTCCCTTGGAAATTGATGGAGAGTGTTAATCTCCAAAAGAACAAGTTAACATTGAATTTAGACCACCTCTATATCAAGATCAACTTTAGACTCCACCAACTTTAGAGATCATTCACCAATTTATCAGAAAATTGATTATTCTGAAAAATTCAACTTCTCAGAAAAGTCTGCTGCAGATTAATCCTTAATTGACTAATCATTTGTGTAAAGTTTTTTATAAAACTTTGTAGACTACTTCGCCTTAAGGTTGCGCACCTTCTCCAACTTAAATCTCTGCAAATGGTTTAGTATACTCTGAGAAATCATACAAACAAGTTACCTATGTGTAACACACCTTCTCTGTAGTAGCGACTTTGACACCTGCAACTTCTTAGCTACAGCTCTCACAATGTCGAACCCGTTTGATCAAGATCTTTTAGCCATAGATGGCTTACCTTCCAACTTAGATTTTAAGCCCTCATTTGTGTAAAACTTTACACCACACACTGAGTAATGTTCATTTCTCTGAACATGAAATCTGCGCCAGTTTTGTCGACTCTCAGAACATTATCACATATGAATGTTCCTAAACTAAATTCTCTCAACCTGATTACAATTAGTCTCTCAAATTCTAGCCATAGATAGATTAGCTATGGACTTAGATACGTGCAAAAGGATTTCCCAAAAGATTAAGCACAGAAAGAGAATAGGAGAGAAGATCGACGCGCCATATCTGAAATTTTCACTTATCTATATTCTTCATACATCTGATGGATGATTTGTACAATGTACATCACTAATTCCTCTCAACTCACTTCTCTATGTCTCTCTCCATTACAAACATGTACTTATATATATATACAAGTCCTAACTCGTAATTACTTCAAGTATATTGAAGTATCTTATAGAACTAATGTACATTTGATCAAAGAACTTTACTTTCTGATTATTGTGCCAACAATCATGAGATAGATGATTGGTCTTACCACATATCCAACAAGCTCTTGCATTATCTTTGTTGTTTCTGCCTCTTCCTCTACTTCTGCCATTTCCTTTTCCTCTTATGAAATTTGCTTGGTTTGAAGTACCTTCTTCTTCACCTGATTCTTGCTTCCCTTTGTTAGCTTTCTTCTTGTCTTTAGAGTACATTGCATGTCCTGCACTCTTATCAACATCTCCTTTGATATCATTCTCAAAAGTTAGCATATGACCTAACAATTGATTCAAATCAGGAGTAAAGTGATCTAATGAAAGTTCTGTAGATAAAAAATGAAAGGCTTCCACTTCTCATCTCCTCTTAGCCCTGTGAGAATTTGTCTTACCAATTTGTCTTCTTCAATATCTTCATCCACTGCACCTAGAGAATCTGCAATGTCCTTCATCTTTGTCACATAATCAGAGATTGATTGTGAGGCCTTCTTCTTGAAGGTAGTAAATTCTGCCCATAGTGAAGCCTTCCTTGATTTGGTTGTGTTTTGGAAATGCTCCTCCAAAGCATTCCAAATATCACTTGCACTTTCAAGTCCTCTAATGTGAGGAAGCAAATTGTCATTGACTGCCATGTAAATTATGCTCCTTGCTTGAGCATCCTTCTTCATCCAATTCTTCAAGTCTGCAAGCTCCTCTCTAGTTGGAACACTAGAGTCTCTAAATTCTGGCTTTTCTTCATCTCCTGTGATGTATCCCATCAGATCTTTGCTCATAAGATGAGCTTCCATCCTCATTGACCATGCAGGATAGTTCTCTCTATCCAGCTTCTCAATTTGGAGACTATCTCCCATTATTTCTTTACCTGTATTGTCAACTCTTTAATCTTTATGAGAAATAAATGTACCTTGACTTTGAATCTCGCTCCTTCTGATCCTTTTGATAGCTTCAATGTGTCTACTTTCAAGTTTTCTTCAACCTTTATCCTTTTGCACCTTCAAGATGTAAAGATTTGTATTTCTGCAGTAGTCGGAGTCTTCTTCACTTCAATTTTGACACAACCTGCTCTGATACCACTGATGGAGAGTGTTAATCTCCAAAAGAACAAGTTAACCTTGAATTTAGACCACCTCTATATCAAGATCAACTTTAGACTCCACCAACTTTAGAGATCATTCACCAATTTATCAGAAAATTGATTATTCTGAAAAATTCAACTTCTCAGAAAAGTCTACTGCAGATTAATCCTTAATTGACTAATCATTTGTGTAAAGTTTTTTATAAAACTTTGTAGACTACTTCGCCTTAAGGTTGCGCACCTTCTCCAACTTAAATCTCTGCAAATGGTTTAGTATACTCTGAGAAATCATACAAACAAGTTACCTATGTGTAACACACCTTCTCTGTAGTAGCGACTTTGACACCTGCAACTTCTTAGCTATAGCTCTCACAATGTCGAACCCGTTTGATCAAGATCTTTTAGCCATAGATGGCTTACCTTCCAACTTAGATTTTAAGCCCTCATTTGTATAAAACTTTACACCACACACTGAGTAATGTTCATTTCACTGAACATGAAATCTGCGCCAGTTTTGTCGACTCTCAGAACATTATCACATATGAATGTTCCTAAACTAAATTCTCTCAACCTGATTACAATTAGTCTCTCAAATTCTAGCCATAGATAGATTAGCTATGGACTTAGATACGTGCAAAAGTATTTCCCAAAAGATTAAGCACAGAAAGAGAATAGGAGAGAAGATCGACGCGCCATATCTGAAATTTTCACTTATCTATATTCTTCATACATCTGATGGATGATTTGTACAATGTACATCACTAATTCCTCTCAACTCACTTCTCTATGTCTCTCTCCATTACAAACATGTACTTATATATATATATACAAGTCCTAACTCGTAATTACTTCAAGTATATTGAAGTATCTTATAGAACTAATGTACATTTGATCAAAGAACTTTACTATCTGATTCTTTCCTTCAATTCATGACATTGATCTTCAATCTTCTCTTCATGTCTTTACTTCTACCCTTTGTATAATCACAATTTGTTGATTGACTTGCTCCAACAGAAATTCTCTTGAATCCATGTTGGGGGTCCTCCACAAAAGCTCCATATTTATTGAACCTAACCTGCAAACATTTTTTCACAATCTATCCAACACTCATCAAATTCTTGGTGATTGTAGGTACATAAAGAACCCTGCTCAATAGATTTCTATTCCCATCAGAAGTTTTGACATTTCCTACCTTAACCAGTGAATGCTTGGTGTCATCACATGTTTGTACTTGGTGCTTTCCCTTGGGTTCATCAAGGTTAGAGAGAAGAGCTACATTGCTTGCTACATGGTTTGAACATCTTGAGCCAATGTAGAAGAGATGTTCATCATTCATACCTTGTTTTGAAGTCATATTCATAATGAGAAGAGAATCATCTTGATCCTCTGTGTAATTGTTGTTGTCCTTTCTTGATTTGTATCCTCCTTGATAGTTGTTATTGTAATTGTTTTTGTAGTTGTTGTTGTAGTCATGATTGTAGCTTTGATTATGGTTGAATCTTCCTCTTGATTGTGAGTAGCCACCTCTTTGATATCCTCTTCCTCTCTGATTCTTGAAGTTCCTATAGCACTCATATGTAGTGTGATTAGACAGTCCACATATGTTGCATGGGGAAGAGTTGAAAGGTCACCCCCTACCTTGCTTACCTCCTCTGCTCCTTCCTCTTGAGTTCCTACCCCTTCGTGCATAGTTAGCTTGAGAAGTAGTACCTTCATGTTCAATCTTTTTGCTTTTACCTTTCTCTTTAGACTTTCCTTTATCTGTGTATAGGGCCGAAGAGTTATTACCTCTTGATGGTTCTCCATTTTTGTTGAGCTTGGCCTCATGGGTAAAGAGTTTCCCCATGACTGTGGTAAGATCTGGAATCTACATGTCCATGTATAAGTCCATGGCAATTGTGAAGGCTTCCCATTTGTCATCTGCCTTGATGCCACTGATTCCTTGTCTCACAATTTGCTCCTCTTCAATCTCCTCTCCTATGATTGCCAATTGGTCAACCACATCTTTGACTTTGGTCACATACTCTGAAACACTTCTCTTGGGTTGCTTCCTTTGAGTGGTAAACTCAATCCACAATTGATTCTTTCTTGCTCTTGTATTAGAAGAAAAATATGAAGATAGTATATCCCAAGTCCCTTGGGATGTTTTACAATTACTAATGTGTGAAAGAAGGAAGTCAGAGATAGAGTTAAGTAAATATGACCTTGCTACTGCATCTTTGGCACACCATGAGTTGAGTCTTTCAAGCTCCTCTCTTGTAGGTTGTCCCTTGCTTCTGAAAGTGGGCATCTCCGCATCTCTTGATATATATCCATAGAGACCCCTTCCTTGTAAGTATGTCTTCATCCTCCAGGATCATGCTTGGTAGTTGTTCTTGTCCAATTTATCAATAAAAGAATGGAAACCATCTCCCATTTTACCTCAAATTGCTCTGATACCACTATTGGGAGAGATGGATGGATACCACAAGAGAATGAGTTGGTACTGCTAATCCATGCTTTATACTTGCCCTCTTTCACCTCAAAGTTGGATTTTAGGCCCCTTTAGCTTTCTCATGACACTAAGTAAGTGCCTATGTACTTTGGATATGATGCTTCAAATAATTAGATCAAAACAGATAACTTTGCAATTAGCTTGTGACCAAAAACTTGCTATTTTGGTCTTGACACCTGCTCGATGTTATGCTTAGTGCTCACAGTACAGTAGAAATTAGGAAAATTCCTTTTGAATGAATCAAATTATCTTAGAGAGATAATGATTCCAAGTAGAATAATGTGAAATGATAGACTACACACCGAGCAATGTCTTTAGCAAGTAGAAGCTTACCCCCGACTTTTTAGGAACTATGTAGAGAATGACAAGTGACCATTTCGATGCAGATTTCTCCCAATTGTCTAAATGAAATCGCTTCAAATTTTGACAGCTCGTAGTAGACTTGGAGCTCGTTTCAACAAGCTATAGAACATGGAATATGAATAAGAAATCATTGAGATATGAGCATCACAAGTTCACTGTTTTGAGTAGACATAGCGGAGAAGGAGATGAACATGATCAATGATGTAGTGTATCATATAACAATGTTATACATGATCATTGACATGAATATGATTCCCAATGATGGTGATAGGAGTAGGCTATAGCGTAAGCCTCTCAACCTGAAAAAAATCTACAATAGGCCCAATAATGGGGGGCTCATGGCTGCGAGATTACAAGTACCTTTTATAGGTATTTTACCTCCAAGTTTGAATTTGAATTCAAACTTCGCTTTGCCTAGAAGTTCTCCTCTAAGTTAACAGACGTCCTACCAAAGTGAATTCATAGCTTTTGGTTCTCCAAACTCCACGAGATATGTGGACTTGCAATATTCCCTCAAAAAGTTTATCTTTTACAAGAAGTAAATGTTCTAGTTTTACAAGCAAGAGTTCATGTGATCCTTCAACCATTTGCACATAGCTTCTTCAATGCCTAACCAAGTGTGAAGGCGTGGCATTTGCACCAACAACTTTTGAAGTGCTGCATCAATTGTCTTTGGTAAAAATAACATGACGTATTCTATTTTGTAGCTCTTGATATATTTAGGTAGTGATGTGTGTGAACACACGCACAAAACCACAGGACTGAAAAAGATACGCTTCTTCCATGCAAGTCACCATTTACAAATGTAGTTGTAATGTCCAACTGATGTATGTTCCAACCATAATGAGCTGCAAGTGCACAATTGCTACGAACAATAGTCCCTTAGCATGTAGGTGCAAAGGTTTGATCAAAATCAATGCCGCTTTCTTGAGCATATCCTTTTGCAACGAGCCTAGCCTTATACCTGTCATCTGTTCCATCATGCTTACACTTGAGCTTGTATACCCACTTAGTGCCAATGTCCTTCTTGCTAGGAGGCAAGTCACATAAAGACCACATACCAGTTTTCATAATGGCATGATATTTTGATTTCATAATAGTCATCCAATTTTCAAAATTTTGTGCTTCATCAAACAAAACAGGCTCATTCTTATCACAAAGACTAGAAATAGCCATATCATAGAAGTCTGATGCAAAAGAAGCACTATGAGAGCCTGAACGAGTATGATATGATAGAGGTGAATCTCATTTGCTATCTCAAAAAGTCTACACCAGCCATTTAGACATAGTTTTTTCCTCTTGTATATTAGCTATCTCATCAACAAATGCATCATGTAAATTTGCATCAGAAATGGAATGATCTGCATCTTCATATGGAACCTAAAAAGGCTGTGAAATTACCTCATTTGGACCAGCACTAGATTGTCCACCTGTAAAAAGAGGTAGCAAAGTGTCATACACATCTTTGGAGCTAAGTGATGTCTCCTTAGTACATGAAAGTAATGACTGAATTGCATCTTCCACAAAAACAACATTATGGTATTCTGTGGATGATACAGATGACAACCTTTGCTTTGAGAACTATACCCAACAAACATACATTTCTCTACTTTATCGTCCAATTTCTTGTGTTGTTGTTCATGCACTAATGCATATGCCAGAAAACCAGGGACACGTAGATGAGCAAAAAATGGCTTGCAACCATGCCAAGCCTCATATGGAGTGATAGATTGCAATGCTTTAGTGGGACATCTATTAAGTACATATGTTGCACACATAACAACCTCAAGCTAGAAACTATGTGATAAAGCCACTCTTGACCATAAACCTCGCCATATCCATGAGTGATTTGCTCTTCCTTTCAGCAAATACATTCTATTGAGGTGTATACAAGAATATACACTAATGTTTTATCCCATGTTCAACCAAAAATGCATTAAAATTAGAAGACATATATTTCCCCCCTTGATTAGAATGGAGGGTACCATTTTACATGCTAACAAATTTTCAGCCAAAATTAGAATCTGTTTGAAGCACATAAACACTTCAGAATTTGCTTTCAATGGATATACCCATGCATGTCTGGAAAATCATGAATGAAAGTCACGAAGTAAAGATAGTTCCCAAAAAAAGGTGTTTGCAGAGGACCACAAAAATCACTATGAACAAGCTATATTTCTCAGTAGCTCATATTGAGTCATCTTTTGTGAAGGAGGAATGCTGCATTTTGTCCAAAACACAACCTTTGCAAACACATTCACCAGGTGCCTCAAGTTTGGGCAAAGAGGACACCATTTCAAATTTCTACTAGCATAGCAAACTAGCAAAATTCAAATGAAAAAAGCGTGTATGCCAAAGCTTTGCATTTGACATAGCCTGAGAATCTTGAACTACACATGCTGAATCATTTACAGATTTTGCATAATCTATGAGCTTATATAGCCCATGACATAAAATGCCATAAGCAATAATGACATCCCAATTTGACAGATCGTGAACTATACATCTGACATCAACAAATTTCACAAACAAGTTGATCTTGGTTAATGTTGAAATCGATAAAATATTTTTCTTGATCCCTGGCACAAATAAAGCATTCGACAATGTAAAAGAGCTACCATCAATAGTAGTCAGAATGATCTTACCAACTCCTGTGACAGGATAAGAGGACTTTTTGGCACATGTGACAGTGTTCCTTGTAGGGATAGGCTCAAGTGAAGTGAAGAAACTACGCTACATGGTAATATGTTTGGTTGCCCTACTATCAAAGTACCAAACATCTGAGTCTACTGCACAAATACACTATTCAAGATGGTTCATCAGTGCAAACAATAGTAAGTGCCCGTTCTTCATTCTGCACAAGATTTGCAGACTTTGATTTAAGTGTAGAGGCCTCTGCAAAAACTGTTCCAACCTCTTTTTTCTTTGCCTCTTTTGCAGCCAATTTTGGACAACTCTTTATGACATCATCATTTCTTTTACAATATTTGCAAAACAATTTCTGTTTTTAAATTTTCTTCTCGTTTCTATCATCCTTCTTTGATTGTGCAGAATTAGCAGATTTTTGCTTACTATTAGATGAGTTCCATTTACCTTTGCCCTTTTGACTAGCTAGGAAAGCTTGATCTAAAACACACATAATGGACTTGTTCTGCTTAGAGTGATCTTCTTGCAATAGAACAAAGGATAAATCCTCAAATATTAAGGCATTTAGACTGCCTTTCATCATCATCAATCGAAGAGTAGAAGCAAAAATCTCATATGAATTTAGGAGACCATTTAGAACAGTGTGCACAAGTGAAGTATCAGGCAAGGCTTCATCAACAAAAATCAATTGCTCCTTCAAATCTTTGATCTTTGTCAAAAAATTATCCATGGAATCTTCTTCATTCATGTGCTCACTCTCCAACTGTTTTCGGAGGTAAGCAACACGAGCATCATTCCTTGCATAGTATAAAGTGGTAAGTGTATCCCAAGCATCCTTTGCTATTTTGCAAGAGTGAATGTGAGGAATAATGGCATGTTTGATAGACAAGGCTATGAATGCATGTGCCTGAGCATCTCTGCTATCCCAACAAAGTTGCTCTATAGAAGGTGTAGTAAGAACTACAACACAAACAGGAACCTGAAGAATATCATCATCTTCAAGGCAATTTGCATCACCTTCAGTAACTATATTTGTAGGTGTAATAGGAGGTTTTTCAACACCCTGCACAATATTCCACAATCCTTTTGCAACCAATACATGATGCATCATATAAGCCCACCATCCAACTTTTCTTCAACAACCAACATACGGAATACATCACTTGTTTCAGCCATGGCCATTGACTAAAATACCATGATGCAGAAAAATGGTTGTATCTCAAAAAGTTGAACATAGCAACCATTTCGAGTTCTACTAAACATATAGTAGACTTCGAGCTAGTTATTCTCGCAAACCGAAACCTATATACATCTTTGGCATAAAAAGATGAAATTGCTTGTGCAAGTACTATGATAGTGCATTCACAAGCCAAAACGAGCTCAGATCGTCATCTCAACACCACAAAATGAAGCTACTTTGAAATCCTATTTGCACTCATTCTATTCATCAATTTTGATTTGATTCTAACACTGTGACTAGAGGGTGTCGACCACACCCTAGATGAAGCGGCGACAATACTGAATGTATTACCAAGACAATGTACAAAGATCAAGTGACCCATAAGGGTTATAGGTGTATATACAAACCATTTGGAAAAAACCTCCTAAAGAGGGAAAAAAGTGCCTCGATGGTCCTAGTGTGTTCACACACATCATTACCGAAATATGTCAACATTCATTATCTCTGATTGATTCGTTAAACATTATGAGTATCGATTGTGCACATATTTCCCGTAGGGCTGCTACATGTTGTTTTAAGCACTACATTGAATTTTTCTTCTAATGTATATTTGTACAAAAATATACTTGTGTTGTACAAGTGATGCCAATGGAAAAAGTAATTCCAATGCTAGTAATTAATCTGTAAAAAGTATTTCTGCGATAGCGGCCTAACACTAGTATAGATGTATATATGTAAATACATATGTATGTGTGTACATACAAATTTACATATGTACATACACACATATGGATACATGTACTTACCTACATTGTAATTTCGTATTTATCAGTGTCATACCGCTCTTTTTCAATGGCCCTAAGATCACTTGAATAAGGAAGTGGCTATAAATCATGAAATAGATGAGCTCTACGTATGTTATGAATGCTGGAATTTTGAGTTCGGAAGATTCTGAGTGTTTGCAAATAATGAAGAGTCTTCAACATACAGATAGAGACAACTTTGCGCCGCAGATCTGCTTCATGGAAGATTCTGATTGTTTGCAATGAAGAGTCTTCAACATAGAGATAGAGACAACTTTGCGCCGCACATCTGCTTCATAATGTCCATGGTGTTGAGAGATGAATGCCAAGAATGAGAGAGGAGTGCTCAAGCAAGACAGTGCAACGGATTGTGTCATCAAGGTGGCATTCAAGAGTGTTTGAAGAGGAGCGTAACGGCTGAAGTTCCAATGGATGCGACTATTTTGTTAGACTAGCGAACCCCATAATATATGGTCATGGACTCAAACCGAGGCTAGACATTAAGAACCTTGTGCTATTCATGGAAATGAGCTTTTGGATGTTTTTCTTGAAAGGCCTTTGTACAATGTGCCAACATAATGATGTTGTTACAGGAGTCACAAGAGGCAAGAGTTGGTTGAAGAACTCATAGATATGTCCAGCCAAGACTTGAACTCAAGACTTTCAAGCTCATGTGGAGCCTTTGGGTGACTTTACCTCAAATCACGTTACTATAGCTTGGCTTTCATTTCAGAAACTTGAAGGATTCTACCCCAAAAGTAGTCTTAGGTTGTGTTCAGATAAGCCGACATAGTTTCTCCATCAGAACTGGATGCCACCATCTTTCATTCATACTGAGTGGCAGGAGCATGCCAAAACCAAAATATGCACGGGATATTATTGGGTGAATAGATGACCAATGAAAGGATGTTGTCAAAGTGGTACAAAATTGTTCCAAGGGGCGGAGGCTATCACACAAAATGGTGGACTTGGACACTTTGTTGTTTTTTCTATGAAATGTACCTTTGAGTTATCTCTACCTCGAAAGTGCTCTCAAGACAATGTATAATCCTACTTTGATACTATGCACACACAATTTCACATTCACGCACAATTTTGATACTATGCACATACAATTTCACATTCAATTCTAGTAGTAGTAATGTCTAAAGGTAGCCTAAGGCCAAGCTTACTTTAGAAAAGATTGAAGGCTTCATTCGTCATGCCAACAGACAAGGATAGTGAGGATTAACACACCTTGCATCTAAGATCTTCCATTTCACAACCACTTCCATAACAAACGTAGAATGTTTTGGAATTTGCATGATTCATTGAGAACATGTAGATGCTCAAAGCCGCCAAGTCCCATCTTATTCAATTTATTTACCTTTTTATGATCAAGGAGTTGGATACTTTAATCAATTTTACATGAGAACTTTTAAGCTGCAGGGAAATCTTCCATAGATATCATGCCCACCTTTTTAAGAGGAAGACAGTGATGAGAGGAAGCTTAGTGGTCACTCCAATGGAAAAACTATCTTGAGTGAAGAGTAAAGAGAACTCCAAAAGAAAGAAGATTGTAAGGAAGATATGGGCGAGAGCATCGTTCATCGCATGCTTTTAGCAGCACGCTCACCGAAGATACGAGAAAGCGACTTAGGAATCGGATATGCTTTTGAGCCCTTAATAAAAAAAAAAAGCAAAGCTCGGAAAGCAACTTTGAACCCTTAAGTGCTTTTGACAGCGTACATGCAAATTTACTTGCTTTTTCTCACGTTGAGCTTTCGGATTTCGCTTTTTTTTTTTCTCTTGAAAAAAAAATCATTAAACGTAAAGCTACTTTGAAGCCGTATATGCTTTTGGCACCGCGCGGAATTCGAATCCTTCGTGTTTTATTTCTCACGCTACTCACATGCGATTCATTCTCACGTTACTCGCAGAGAGAAAGGAATGAATGACAATTCATGGGTTCTTAACAGCCATGAAACTTGAATCGAAAACCCAAATTGAAGGGTTTTGACCTTAGGATTGATATTTCCTAAGGGTATGGTATTTAACCCTTTGGGAGGCCTCTCAAGCCTTGAGACTTGTACGTACAAGCTTGGGAGAAGTCATTTTAAGAATCCATGTGAAGGCCATGAGATTCCATGTGATTTTCAAGGTTAGAAGGCCTTGGATTATAATCCATGTGGAGAGGACACTTGGCAAGGTCTCCTCATATTTCCTCCCTTAGCCTTGAGGTATATATATGGGTGGAGTTGGATGGGTGGATAGGTACTCTCTCTTAGTGAGGTGGTTTTGCTAGGTAGTAGTTTGTTTCACAACAGGTACCTGGCTACTTGGATTGTTTTTTCCCAAGGGGGATCATTATCACCAAATTTACATGCTTTTTTTTACTCTGATTAAGCTAGCTGCTATGACACTTGTGTGTCTACCAATGCTTTTTGCTTCATGCTTGGTAGCTCATGCGTATCTTGGTTGAGCACGAAGAAGCCTATTATGGCCACTTCTATTTGTGAGGTTGCGTATAGGGCAACTTTCATAATGATTGTTGAGACTGTGTGGCTCAGACACCTTATGGCTGATTTGGGTGTTGATTAGTCTTTGCCACCACCATCTTTACTGATAGTCAAAGTGCATTGATGGTTGTGAGGAACCCTTTGTTCCATGCTTGCACTAAGCACATGAAGGTGCACTTCAAGAAGAGATTCTCTGTTAGAGAGATCAGTCTGGCATATGTGCCCACACAAGAGAATATTGTAGACCTTTTCGCAAAGGCTCTGTCTAGGGAGAATTTTGAAGCTTTCTGCAAAGCTTTGGACTTACTTCCTTTTGTGGATTGATTCCACATAGCTTGGCACTTCCTTATGTAGTGATGTGTGTAAACACACTAGGACCATCAGGGTACTTTTTACCCTCCTTAGGAGGTTTTTTGTCATGTGGCTTGTATATATGCCTATAACCCTAACGGGTCACTTAATCTTTGTACATTCTTTTGGTAATACATTCAATATTGTGTGTTGTGCTCCAAGCTTCTTCTTCTTCCTTGTGTTGTTCGCATGCTTTTGTAGACCTCAAACTCTAACAATGAAGGATTAAAACAACCCATGAACCACTCTGAGATATTGATAATTAGTGCTTCAAAAGGTTTCTAGAAAGAAGGAGGAAGGATTGAAGAAGGAAAAGAGAGGACTATGTTGTCAGGAGGAAGGAGATAAGGAAGAGAGCTCTCACACACCATCTCACTCTCAAGGAGAAGCACACACACAGATTGAGGCAAGGAAGAATAATCTTCTTCTTCTTCTTCTTCTTCTTCTTCTTCTTCTTCTTCTTCTTCTATTACATAAAAAGGAATGTACAAGAAATGACCTAAAAAAAAGAATACAACAAGTGCAATATATAAAGATCAGAACATAAGGAAAAACCTAATGTCCACGAATGAGTGCGCTGGCAAGGAACAAATGTGCCATCACTCTCGGTAGATAAATCTAATAAAGCTCAATGAAGTATCCCTGACATATACCGGCGTGACCACTATACATGTCAGAGAAACAAAAAACTGGTACGTGTCATCCTGGATCATCACATGTTGAGCTTGATATTTCAATACTCCCCCTCAAGCTCAACGCCATATCCTGTAATCCAAGCATCTCCCGAAACTTCTTCAACCCTTAGCTCCAAGTGCTTTGGTGAAAATATCAGCAACTTGCTCATCTATTCTCACATAAACAAGATCACTATCACCTGCTAATACCTTCTCTCTAATGAAGTGATAATGTACCTCGATATGCTTTGTTCTAGCATGGAAAACAAGGTTCCGTGCTAACTGTATGCTGCTAAGATTATCACAATAGATAGTGATAGGCTTTTGCACTTCCACACCTAAATTTGCAAGTAACATCTCCAGCCATGATGCCTCACATGCTGCCATTGCAACACCTCTATACTGGACAAAGCAACAGTGGGTTGCCTCTTACTGCTCCATGTAATAGCTGCACTCCCAAGTGAGAATAGAAAGCCACTAGTAGATCTTCTATCTGGAATGCTACCAGCCGAATCTGCATCAGTGTATCCATAAACCTGCAAATCTACACCAGCCTCATAAAACAATGCATAATCCAAAGTAGCACTCACATAACGTAGAGTGCGCTTCAAAGCATTCAAATGTGGCTTCCTGGGAACCTGCATAAATTGACTTTCAAGTCCAACAGTATAGCTTAGATCAGGCCTTGTAATTATGAGATATATAAGACTTCCCACAATTTTCCTATACATAGTAGCATTTTGCAATGCTTCACCTGATGTAGTATCCAACTTCAAATTCTGATCTAATGGCATAGAAATTGGCTTACAACCAGCCATACCATACTTTTGCAGCATATTCTAGGCATATTGCCTTTGCGACATCCATACACCTGTTTTTGTATATATAAACTCAATGCCCAAGAAATAGTGCAGCACACCAAGATCTTTCATGTCGAATTCTTGCATAAGAAGTTGCTTTACATCTTTGATGCTTCCTTCATTATCACCACCTACAATCAGGTCATCAACATAAATATCCACAATAGTGATGCCATCATCAGCCTTCCTTGCATATAGTGAGTGATCTGCATCACACATAGAAAACCCAATGCTGGTTAAGTAATCAGCAATCCTTGCATGCCATGCACGAGGGGCTTGCTTCAGCCCATACAAAGCCTTTTGCAACCTGCAAACATATTCTGGATGCTTTGAATCTTCATATCCTTGTGGCTGGTCCATATATACTTCTTCCTGTAACTCACCATGTAGGAAAGCATTCTTCACATCCATCTGATGCAAAGTCCATCCTTTTGTTGTAGTTAATGCAACAAGTGTCCTGACAGTAGACATTTTAGTTACAGGGCTGAATGTTTCCTCATAATCAATGCCATATGTCTGTGCATATCCTTTGGCTACCAATCATGCTTTATACCTGCTTATGCTACCATCAGCATTATGCTTTACCTTGTAAACCCATTTGCAGCCTATGGGTTTCTTTCCTTGCGGCAATCGAACTAGCTTCCATGTATCATTTCCATAGAGTGCAGCCATCTCCTCATCCATAGCTTTTTCTCAATATGCACTTCTAATTGCATCTTCAAAGCAAGAAGGTTCAACATCTTATATTACCTTTGTCATGTAGGCACAATGACGAGCCATGTAACTATCATATGTCAATCGTTGCACTGAATTCCGCATCCTCCCAGATCTTCTTGGTCCTAGCTCACTTCTCCTTGTATCATCTGCATGTGGCCTTCTTACTCTTGAAGTCTTCACAGAGGGCAATCCAAGTTCCTCATCAAGACTCTTTTCTGAACGGCTTGAATCCCCATCAACATCTTCAAAACCTGCACATGTTTTATAACCAGCAAAAAGCTTTTCTTTACCTTTCTTGGATGTATTTGATGAATTTGCTAGACTGAAATTTCCATGTAATCTTCCACGCCATGGATTTGAGTTGGAACTATTGCTTGGTAATGCATCCGATCCACTCAAAACCTGAGATTCTTCACTTGATTTTTCAGCATTTTCTTTGTCATTTGGTTCAAGACTCAGTCCTTCTTTGGCATCTGCATAGAAGCTTGACATTTCATCAAATATCACATCTCTGCTCAACTTTACCTGTGCTGTGAGTGGGTTATAACATTTATATCCCTTTTGCTCAAGGGAGTATCCAATGAAGACACACTTTTCTACTTTTGGATCAAGATTCGTACTCAATTCATCTGGAACATGTGCATATGCAATACAGCCAAAAACTTTCAAATGTGATAAGTTTGTCTTTTTATCTGTGAACTTCTCTTCAAGTGTAACTTGATGTACAACAGCAGTCGGACTTCTATTCATGATGTATACAGTAGTATGCACAGCTTCTGCCCAATAACAATGAGGCATATTCTTCTCAGCCATCAAGGCTCTTGCTATTTCTGCAATATGTCTATTTTTGCGTTCAGCAACGCCATTCTATTGTGGTGTGTACCTCCATGAAAACTAACGTCGAATTCCATGATTTTTTAGAAAACTGCTGAACTCATTTGACATGTATTCACCTCCTCTATCATATCTTAATGTCTGAATGTACTTCCCTGTCTACTTTTCCACCATAGCTTTAAAATTCTAGAAGTGAGTGAACACCTCGCTCTTCTCTTTCATGAAATATACCCATACTTTGCGTGTATGTTCATCAATGAAAGTAATATAAAACCTGCAACCGCCCATAGATGTGGTCTTTGCTAGACCCTAAACATCTATATGTACTACTTCTAGTACATTCTCACTAACATGCTTATCATGTTGAAATGATGCTCTTGACTGTTTACCAAATTGACATGCTGCACATGCAAAACTGTTTACCAAATTGACATGCTGCACATACCTTTTGCATTTCTGCAACTTTGAAATTTGGTAGTCCATGGACAATCTCCTTTGACTGCATCAATTTCAGCCTTTGCAAGTTTGCATGTCCAATCCGTTTGTGCCACATCTCTATATCTGCAATAACTCCTGCACCTTTTGCAAACATGGCTACATTCGTTTCAGGAATCTTTAGATTTAAGGTGCTACAGAGCATTTTCATTCTCTCCTTCAATATACTTCCAATAGCCTTTTCCCATCAGGAAATTCTTCATTTTGAATCTCCAAGCATGGAAGTTGTTCTTGTCCAGCTTATCGCCCATAAGCTGACTCATTCCATGTGCATTTGCCATTTTTGTAGCAATTCACAACACTGCAAAACACTACAAGTAGCACTTCTGCCTGAACACTATCGCACTATGACGTGACAGTTTGATCTCATAAAAACACAGTTTTCGTGTATCAATAGTAGATGGAATCGCGTGAAATTCTGGATCTGGAATATATGAGTGTTTCCGAACACAATGCAAGTTACAATTTTTGAAATTGACCTGGTTTTTCTACGGGCCCCACCTTGCAGGCTCGAAACATAGGTCGAGATTGCTCCAAAACTTCGATCTGACAAAAACGAGTGACCCTAAAGGGTTAACTCACGAAAATATTTTGAGGTCTTCTACCTTCACGTCGATTTTCCTAGCAAACAGAGGTCGTTTGTGAATCACGTTTTCTCCATGCCTTGCTGCATACTCTTCACCATCACCTTCTCCACGAGCTCTCTACAGCCACGCTGGCTCTGATACCATGTCAGGAGGAAGGAGATAAGGAAGAGAGCTCTCACACACCCTCTCACTCTCAAGGAGAAGCACACACATAGATTGAGGCAAGGAAGAATAATCTTCTTCTTCTTCTTCTTCTTCTTCTTCTATTACATAAAAAGGAATGTACAAGAAATGACCTAAAAACAAGAATACAATGTGCAATATATAAAGATCAGTACATAAGGAAAAACCTAATGTCCGCGAATGAGTGAGCTAGCAAGGAACAAATGTGCCATCACTCTCGGTAGATAAATCTAATAAAGCTCAATGAAGTATCCTTGACATATACCGGTGTGACCACTATACATATCAGAGAAATGAAAAATTGGTACGTGTCATCCTGGATCATCACATGTTGAGCGTGATATCTCAATATATGTTATATTGTCAAAGTGTTACTTGGATATGAAATAATTGTGATTTCATTCTATAATAATGATCTTGGAAAAGTACGTCTATGATGATTTAGGGTCTTATTCCCTATTGAAGTAATCAAGAACTCTTTTATAACCACAACGTCTTTCACGATTTCATTGTCCCTCATGACTCTTATGCTACTTCCATATTTTTTTTAGTTTTTATTTCTTTCAAAGGTGGAGTGTGTTAATCCTAAGTGTAGCATCTACCTTGACTCTATAGTCTGTGAACAAGAACTTAGGTAGCATCTTCTCTTGGATATGGAGTACAGAGCTAATAGATAACATAAGGAAGAGTGAGTGTCTCTCATAGCCAAAGTTATAAGTATTCTCATTATTCCTTGATCAAAGGGGGTAGTCCAATAAAGTAATTCCAATTGGAAACGAGGGGTTTGCCTTACTGGGAATCATCCTTAGGTGTGCAAAGAGATTGAAGAATCTAGATGAGGCCCAAGTAAAGAAAGTAGAATATGAGCTATTCCTAATTATATGGTAATCTAACAAAGCCATGCATCAAATCCATTGAGCATCATATATTAGAATTTGGCTACATCCCTGTCCTTAGTATCATGAATAACGCATACTATACACTCAAGCACAAATCATTAGTAGCTAGTAATGGAGGCAAATAAGCTCATGTAGTAGCTCGGATGACCTCTTTGTTGGAAACTGGCCAACCTCTTGAATCCCCTTGGTGAAGGTCCTATATGGTCATTATAGTAGTTTTTGTAGAGTAAGTTAATATTTGGATTGACTAGTAAGTAACCAGTAAATTAGAACGCCCAAGGCTTTTCTTTGGCTAACTTGATAGTGCAAAATAGTAATGCAATATCTAGAAACCTATGCTACTTAACATGTACACCAAGAAAAATTTGCAACCATGATGGGATAGGATTAGGGAGAAAGCATATGGAATAATCAGTGATGGAAGTAGAGGAGATTGGCATCCTGCAAGGACTATATGGTTCAGTAGGATAGAGAAATCGATGCAAACTTTGGCATGCCCACAACACATTTTGCCTTGAAATTATGGTAGTGATTGTGGCCATGCACCCTCATCAAATTCATGAAGATGGAGTATTCAAAGCTCTGTATGGTATTTTCTACATTTAAGTTATTCATGCATTGGTCTAGGTTAAGTGAAGAAAAGAGAAGATGAAGGAGATGAAGTTTCAAAGGAAAGAAAGGCTTAAGAAGCTAATTCAAAAGGTTCAAATATATTCCAATGATGGAGATAAAGAAAAAGAACAAGTAGCAACAAACATATTCAAACTTGGATCCTCTTTTACACTCCAAAGCTTGTGTAAAAGTTCATATACAAAGCACATTTGTGTTTGTTTACAAAGGGAAAATAAAGGAATTTGCTTGCTCCATATAGATCAAGCATGGATCAAAGGGTCATTTTTTCCTATAAAAGGAGAATCACTTTCATTTGTTTTTCCCCTTCCTAGTTTTGAGAGCTTGAATGCTATAAAAAATTTGAGAACTTGTGAGCTTTAGTTTCCCTTGAGCTTAACTATGGGAAACCATATGTGAGAAACCTTTTATGAATCATTTTTGGAAAACTAAAATCTGGGAAAAAATTGCAAGACTCTCCTCTATAAAATGAGCATATGAACAATGTCAAAAACTACAATTACTTACATGCAAATGTGCATAGTGAATCACTAACTCCACTACATATAACCACTTCATCGAAAGGGGCCAACTTAGCTTATGGAGCACCTATGAACAACTATCATACATCTCTTATGGCGAGGTTGTGTAAGTCTTCCACTTGCAAATATAGGCGTCTCCTAGTTAAGAAAACCTCACCATGACCCTCTTTATCAACATCAAAGGCTTAATGCAAAATGTAACCGCTATACCAATGACCACATGGATGTACATAAGCGGTATCCACATAAACATACATAGTGTGTATGTGCTTAGTATATGCAATAAAATGGCACTTAAAGGCTAAATTTACATACCAAAAACTAACCAAAAACACATGTAAGTGCTTATGAACTTCGTTCTTTAGGCCCCAAAAACCTGCATAAACTTACAGGGGCTACTCCCATCCCAACTAAAAGCCTTCCAAGAAACTTGTAAGAAGACTCAAAAGATAAAAATTCAGTGGTAAATTTGAATGTACACTAGCAAATGAAAGTGCATCTAGCTCCAAAAATATTTCAAAAATACAAAATTAATTTCTAAATTCATCCAATTTTCCACCCAAATAAAAATCTCAAAAAAATAATACAAAAAGTCCAAGAAGACACATTGAAGTCTCCAAGATGACGTTAGCCTTAAGTATCTTGACTCCTACAATCAGGGGCAACTAGGGCTTAGTGGTAAGAAAACCTATTGTTAAATGAGCCTTGGGAGGAACACTGCTAGAATGGGTGACCTCATGGGAAGTGCTAGTACATTGTCTTCCCTGATCATTAAATTCATTCCTTGCATGTAGCAAACGGTGACTTTGGTGACTCCAATGACAAGGTTTGCCAAGGTCTATGCCTTGGTTTCCACCTTAGCCATAAGACTTGCAAAAAGTCATCGGTGGGCAAGAGGGTGCTTGCTCCACTCACACAACAACAAAAAACCTTTTTCTTTGGAAAACTCTAATACTAGTGAAGTGGTGCAATGATGATGTACCATTGTGGATACTCCTTTGTGAGAGCTTCATGAGGATGCCCTCATACTACAAAACTGAGCCCTAAAGGACGATCACAATGCTCTGCATAGTTCTATAGAATACATAGAACTACGCAATCACAGAGAGTATGAACTTAGGTTCCTTGGGTCTTAAAAATGCAGTCAAACATTGAGTCTATGGCTAACTAGACCACTATGTGTTTTATTAAAGAACATATACAAAAGTTTCCTATGACCATTTGGATCTTCACATGAACACCAACGATAACACAGTATGTTGATTGCCTATATATTTATCTATGTATCTATCAATCAATCAATGTATATATCTATATTACTATCCATATATCCATCATTCTATTTATTTATTTATCTATTTTATTTATATATAATATACATCTATTGTTGGAAACATACTTTTGCAATAGGAAAGAGAGCTTTTGCAACCAATGAGAGAGAAGGAATGTCACCATTAGCCAATACAACTTAGAGCAAGGGAATTTTTGGATCAACCTAGAACATTGTTAAGACAACAACCACCTATACCAACAAATGTATTTGTAGTAAAAAATACACCATTAGAAGAAAACTTGGAAAGAATTTGTAGTGCTAACCAAAGAATATTTTGATGGTGATAATAGCCACTTAGATAATCATTGAGAGGATACAAACTGGGAGTATGTATATAACAAAGAACCTCACTTATAAGCCTTGGATTTGGGAAATGGAAGAGTGGAAATGGATGCAACTACATTTACATACAGAACTAATAATTACATGTCAAATCCAAAATTGCAATTTAAGAATGTGAATGTTTATAAGTGTGGCGTACAACATTTTGTATGAGATTTTCATCAACCACCTACTTTAAAAATGGATGGAGCATATTGCAAAGAGTGTGGGAGAGAACACATGATCAGGGATTTTCTGAAAAACCCAAAGAGGAGAAATCCTAATAATAAAGTACCCTTGAGGAGAGTAGATATTGTATCAAATCTTGGTAGTGATCAAGGAGAAACAACACCCATACAACTTGTATGCAGGATGGCTAAAAGGACTCTACAGTGGTCAAGACTGCTTCTCTTGATGGGTGTTCATGTGAACAAACATTTTTTGAGCTTCTATAAGGAAGCAAGAAGCTCCCTCAATAGCAAATATATTCATAAGAAAAATGAATGAGCATAAATCTCATGAGAGGTATTCTAAAACTCCAGCAATGCTCTCATAACCAATAGTGTAGAAGGACAATACCTTTACATCAAAATAAATTTAAGTACCTAACTAGCAAGACCAATCTTGGGAGAGATGCATGTATCCACCCAACCAACCCCTCCAATATAGAACTCTAGGTCCAAGGGGGTAAGTAAACCACAAAGGACATTTTTGGATGGTGCTTTGGTGCAACGGTTGTCAAAGGCTATATATAAATAGGTCAAAGAAATGTATAAAATTCATCTAACCATAATCAAGGACCAAATTCTAGAAGAAATGGAAGATGACCTGATGGAAGAGTATAAGTATTGGGTTTGATCTAGTGGAGCCACATATTTAGAAAATGCATGATTGTGCGTCAAATAAGTAATTGTAGGTAAGATATGAGAAAACATTATGGGAGATGAAGGCAAGACTCACCTACCTATCCATTACCTCATTAGGCATGGCTCTAAACACTAAGTAAATTCAAGTGAAATGGGGTAAAGCTACTTATAAGACCTGTTAAAAGATGATGGATGAGTTGCACAGATGAGAGTGTGTTGGCAAAATCATGCATCCTTTGGAACATCATCCATAAATGCCTCTATCAAAAAGAGATAAGTTTGGGGTTCAAGAAATCTGAGAAACCTTCTATTTATGAATGAGAAACTCTCAAAAATATGTTCAATGCTCACAACTTGGTACAAATTATCCGAAGAGATTTTACAAACTTTCAATTAAAGTGTTAAGCTAAACAAAGCAAGTGATTTCTTGAATTTAGAATTATTATGCACTTAAAATCTAAGAATTCAGGAGGTCACCCCGACTTTTCAAGAGCTAGATGATACATAAACATAGTCATACATAAATACTCATATCTTGAGGTCTAGGATTCAATGATGATGAAACTTTGTATGTATGCTCAGACCTGTCCTAGCTAAGTGATCCAAGTGGTAGATTAGACATTTACCACCTACACACTGAGAAATAACTATGAGAGGATGACAAAGTAGCAAAATGTACTATAACAATAATCACAGAATGAATAGCCAACAGGAATGAATCAAAATGTGTATTGATATTGCACGTATGATAAAATGGAGTTATGGAGCACTTCTCTCACTTTGAGATGGTATAATGTATATTCAAAGCATCAACTCCAATTACTATGTGTTTCTCTACTTCCTTGTGACTAGAAGATTAGTGTTTATATACACTTTTTGATCTTGATGGTAGTTGGATCTTATACCTAAAAGGTAGTCCTAATTCTAAGGTGGTGATTTGAATTTGAGTTCAAAAAGATTTGTGGAGTTTGGCTCCCATTAAGTCACCAGTTTTTTTCCTTGTTTCACTTTTACAATTGACTAAGCTAAATTCAAAGCTTTAACATTTGAATGTTTTCAAAATATATAAATGCTTACCATAGGAGAGAAATCCTATGAGTATGGAACAAGCTCTTAGGCTTGCTTCTTGCACCAACAATTGCCCTTCAAGCCTAAGATGCTTGATTCTTTAGTTCTTCAATATTCGTGTAATTGGATCATTGCTTTGAACATATTCAACTTAACTCCATCCAATGCTTTGATCATCATCTCTGCACATTGTTGGTGAGTAGATACATATGAAAACTCAATTTCCTTACTTGTGATCTTCTCTCTGACATAGTGATGGTGCACTTGTATGTGTTTATTCTTGGCCTGATAGATTGGGTTCTCGCAAAGATGTAATGAACTAATATTATCCACATTGCTTCTTGAGTTGCATTGACTAGTCCTTTGTATTAAGCTTTATTTTCATCAGAGTGCATTAGTGGGTTTCTTCTTTGAAGACCATGAAATGAGTTTCGTATGTGCAAAGGTGAGATATCTTGATATAATTCTTATGTCATCTTTAGAACCTACCCAATCTGCATCAGAGAATATTTTGATATCTATATCATATGTGTATGGGTAATACAAACCTTCATTCGGAGTTCCCTTCAAATATTTAGGTATCCTATCGGCTGCCTCCATGTGAGGTTTCCTACGAATGTGCATAAATTGATGTAGGACACTTACACTATAGCAAATGTCCACTCTAGTCGCTATGGCATAGTTCAAACTGCCCACTAAACTCTTAAAGCTAGTTATGCCTTCAATTCTTTCTCCTTCATGAACACTTAGCATCTTATTCATATCCATGGGTGTACTTGCAACCTTTGAGTTCTCCATCTTGAACTTAGTAAGCATACCTTTCATGTACTTCCTTTGAGTAAGATACATATTTTTAGTGGACTAAGCTGACAAGGGAGTCAAAGAGGTGATAGCCAACGAGAATGAGCAGACAAAGAGAAGATAGAGAATTCAAAAAGGTGAGAGTTAGAGAGAAGACCAAATGAGAATGAGCAGATAGAGCAGTCAATGCAAATCCAACAAAGAGTAGGCATAATCAAATTTTCCAAAACTAATCTCCAATAAACAGTGATTTTGATCACTATATCTCATTGTAAATACCCATTTTTGGTAGATCTAACTCCATTTTGTGCAAGCAAGGGAGTCCTCAAGCTTGAGGAATAGTAGAAGAGTTTATATTTCAAATTCCATAATTTTTGGAACATGTTTAAGCCTTCAAATTAGTTTAGGAACCTAAGTTTTAACTATTCTAGACACAAGTCCATACGTTGGTCAAAAACTAGAAAAGGAGCTAGAGAGGTCCTTTATGAGATTGGCTAGTTAGAGAGTGAACTTCATCTTAAGCATTGTATACTTCCTTTGAGTCCTTAATGAGAAGATTCCATTGTTCGACTCTTTGTTCTACCTTGTTTTCATGTGTGTGTGTGTGTATTTGTGTGCATGTCCTCATGCTTCTCACTCTTGCACTTGTGCATTCCTCTCACTCACAGTCATCATAACATCCTCATGTCTCCATGGATTGAAAATTACAAAGTTGATCTCCTCAGGTTGGTACTTCCATTGTGCTAGATTGATACCAAATTCGGCACCATTGCCAGGGACTGAAATTCGAGGACATGTGTGTGATGGTAAGACATAGAGTCTTGATATTGGAAACCTAGATAAGTAGGTAAGTTTTCTATTTTCCTTTTTACTTTTTCCATCTCCATCACCATCTCTACCACCTCCACTCTCCATCTCCTTGCATCTCCTTCATCACCAAAATGTTAGTTTTTTGTTCATATCCCCATCTCCCACTTCATTTCCCTCATTCCACACAAGAGAGAGCAAGATAGAGCAAGAGAGAGCTTGTGCAATTGCTATTTTTGTGTGTATTTTATCATTTTCTATAGGATTCCACTCCATCATTAGCTCCAATAGCATCATCAATTATGATAGAACTCTATGCACAACCCAAGACGACCACTTTTGTCTATCGTGATCGACATAAAAGTTTAGTATTTTTCATAGGCATGATAGAAGACACCTCATGAACATTTCAAAACACAAATCACAATTAAAAACTTATTGGTTTTTGTCTATCATGATAGATAGAAAGGTATGATACACCCCTTCTATCATGATAGACACCTATCATGATAGAAAACCCCCATGATAGAGATCCTCTATCATGATAGACATCATCTATCAAGAAAGACTAGAATCCACCATAGATGATAGATGCCAGACACCATCTATCACGAGAGACACATCCATCTCAATAGCCCCTTCTATCATAATAGATAAGACATTTGGTTAGAAGTTCATGAACAATTGAAGCTCCATGGAAACCATTGCTAGGACATTTTTATCCTTTTCCTTTTGTAAAATTCATTTTTTCTTACTTGAGAGAGTATTTGTAATCACTACCAAACTCGTGGACTTGTTAGTTGGAAAAGTCACGAATTTATTTGAGGGAATATCTCCTAGATTAGAGGACTACTTTTTAGTGAGAGCCAATGGAGGATTCAAATTCAAATTCAAACATCTCATCTATAAAAGACGTCAAAAAACTTGCGGGTGTGTGACTCTATTCCCGAGTTCTCCATTGCCACATTGTAAGAGAGTGAGGTCTATATTGTAACCTAAACTTCTCATCATCATTAGTCTATGATTATCATGCCTATGATCTTGTACAACATTGTGTTCTAATACAATAGATCTACATTGCTTATCTATGATCTCCCTGTCATAGTCTATCATAATAGTCAATTTGTACTACTCATATCTCACTCATTCCTTCACCGTTTTTAATCTTCTATAGCTTTTTGGAATCAGCTCCAACTTATCTACATGATTACAAATTTTGAACACAATCCATTTAGCAGATTTGGAGAAAAAAGCGTCGAAGCACTCACTGGTCAAACTCTGCAGAGGTCCTAAAAAATCAGGGGTAATGATTCAGTTGCTAAATTGATTGCTCTGTGTATAGCGCATTATTTTACGTGATTCCACTTGGAATCATTAGCTCATTAAGGTAATTTGATACCTCTAAAATTAATTTTTCTAATTCCTACTATACTGGAAGCACTAAGCATAACAAACAGTAGGTGTATGAACTAAAATAGAAGGTTTTCATTAATCCTTCAACTTAGAAGTAGTTTGTTTTGGTTCAACCATTTCTCACATCATTTCCAAAGTACGTAGGCACTTATATAGCATCATTGGAAAGCTAAGAGGGCCTACAACTCAACTATGAAGCAAAAAGGGGCTGGTACAAACTAGGATTTGGCAGTACCTACTCATTTCTTTGAGTGTCCATCCATCTTTCCCAACAGTGGTATCGGAGCAAAGCTAAGGTAAAATGGGAGATGGTTTTCCTCTTTCATTGATAAATTGGACAGTAACTACTATCAAGCATGGTCCTTGAGGATGAAGACATACTTGCAAGGAAGGAGCCTCTATGGATACATCTTAGGAGATGAGGAGATGCCCATATTCAGAAGCAAAGGACAACCTACAAGAGAGGAGCATGAAAGACTCAACACATGGTGTGCCATGAGTTTACCACTCAAAGAAATCAACCCAAGCAAGGCATCTGAGAGTATGTGACCAAAGTCAAAGCTGTAGTAGACCAATTGGCAAGCATAGGAGAAGAAATTGAAGAGGAGCAGATTGTAAGACAAGTAATCAATGGTATTAAAGCTGACGACAAATGGGAGAGCTTCACAACTGCCATGGACTTGTACATGGACATGCAGATTCCAAACCTTACCACTCTCATGGGGCAACTCTTCACCCATGAAGCCAAGCTCAACAAGAATGGAGATTCATCAAGAGGTAATAGCTATTTTGCCCTATACACTGATAAAAGTAATCCCAAAGAGAAAGGGAAGAATAAGAAGACCAAGTATCATTCTTCATTATTGCATCATATTCAGATTGCATAGCAGCCATCCAATTTTCTGAATTTTGTGCTTCATCAAATGAAACAGGCTCATTCTCATCATAGAGACTAGATGCAGCCATAGCACAGCAATCTAATGCAAAAGAGGCACTATGAGAGCCTGATCGAATACGATATGACAGAGGTGCATCTAATTTACTGTCACGCAAGGTCTTCACCAGCCATTTTGGCATAGTTCTTGCCTGCTCAATATTAGCTCTCTCATCAATAAGTGCATCATGTACATCTGCATCAGAAATGGCATTATCTACATCATCACATGAAACCTGCAAAGGCTGAGAAGTTGCCTCATTGGGACCAGCACTAGACCGTCCACCTGTAAAAAGAAGCAGCAACGTATCACACATGTCTTTGGAGCTAACAGATGTCTCCTTAGTACATGAAAGCAATGGTTGAATAGCATCTTCCACAAAAACAACATCACGGCTAACCAGAATGTGTTTAGTATGTGGATGATACAGACGATAGCCTTTACTTTCAGAATTGTACCCAACAAAAATACATTTTACTGCTTTATCATCCAATTTTTTGTGATGTTGTTTAGGCACTAATGCATATGCCAAACAACCAAAAACACACAGATGAGCAACAGATGGCTTGCAGTCATGCCAAGCCTCATATGGAGTGATAGACTATAGCGCTTTAGTGGAACACGTGTTCAGTACATATGTTGCACACATGACAGCCTCAAGCCAGAAACTATGTGGTAAACCCTGACTCTTGACCATACATCTTGCCATCTCCATGATTGACCTATTCTTTCATTCAGCAACTCCATTCTGCTGAGGTGTATACGGCATTGTACACTGGTGTTTTATCCCACATTCGGCCAGAAATGCATTAAAATCAGAAGACATATATCCCCCCCCCTCGATCTGAACGGAGGGTGCCCATTTTACATGCTGACATATTTTCAACCAAAACCAAAAACTGTTTGAAGCACATGAACACTTCCAACTTTGCCTTCAATGGATATACCCATGCATGCCTGGAAAAATCATCGATGAAAGTCATGAAGTAAAGATAATTCCCAAAAGAAGGTGTCTGTATAGGACCACAAACATCACTATGTACAAGCTGCAATTTTTTAGTAGCCCAAACTGAACCATCTTTTAGAAAGGACGAACGCTGCATTTTGCCCAAAATACAGCCTTCACAAACATGTTTTCCAAGTGCCTCAAGTTTGGGCAAAGAGGACACCATTTCAGATTTCTGCAAACGTAGCAAACTAGCAAAATTCAAATGACCAAAGCGTGCATGGCAAAGCTTTGCATCTGACATAGCCTGAGAATCATTTACTGCACATGCCAAATTATTTACAGATCTTTCATAGTCTATCATCAACCGAAGAGTAGAAACAAAACTCTGATATGAATCAGGAAGACCATTTAGAACGGTCTGCACAAGTGAGCTATCTGGTATAACCTCATCAGCAGAAATCAATTTGTTCCTTCAAGTCATTGATCTTTGTTAGGAAACTGTCCATAGAATCACCTTCACTCATGTGCTCACTCTCCAACTGTTTTCGGAGGTAAGCAACACGAGCCTCATTCCTAGCTTGGTTCAATGTGGTAAGTGTATCCCAAGCATCCTTAGCTGTTCTGCATGAGCGAATATGAGGAATAATGGCACGTTTGATAGACAAAGCTATCAATGCATGTGCCTGGGTATCTCTGCCATCCCAATGAATCTGCTCTGTAGTACGTGCAGCAGAAACTGCAGCACAAACAGGAATATGCAGAATACCATCATCTTCGACACCTTTTGCATCAGCTTCAATACCTGCAGTTGTAACAGTTGCAGGTGTGATAGGACGTTTTTCGACACCCTGCACAATGTTCCATAGTCCTTTTGCAACCAACACATGTCGCATCACATAAGCCCATAACGGGTAGTTGGTACCATCCAACTTATCCTCAATAGCCAACATACAGAATACATCACTGCTTTTAGCCATGATCCGTGACTAAAATACCTTGATGCAGAAAATTGACTGTATCTCAAAAAGTTGAACAAAACTACCTAGATGGATTCTGCTAAACCTATAGCAGACTTCGAGATGCTTATACTGACAAACAGAAACTGGTATATACGTTTGGTACAAAAAGATAAAATAGCATGCACAAGCACTATGATAGTGCGTTCAGAGATCGAAACGAGCTCAGATCGCGATTTCGGCACCACAAAGAAAAGCGGTTTTGATCTCTGAAACACCCTGAGTATGCTCACAAAACTTTGTGCGAATCTGAGACTGCAAACAAAGGAGTGTCGACGGTGCCCTAGATGAAGCGACGACCTTCTCTGATACCAATTGTTGGAGTTAGACGTCTGTGGAAGCACGTGAATAGCACAAGGAAGAAGAAGAAGCTTGGAGCACAACAGGCAATACTGAATGTATTACTAGAGAATGTACAAGGATAAGTAGCCCAGTAGGGCAATAGGCATATATACAAGCCGGGTGAAAAAACCTCCTAAAGAGGGAAAAAAGTGCCCCGGCGGTCCTAGAGTGTTCACACACATCACTACCTAAATATATCACCAAATAGGATGTTTTTCAACACCCTGCACAATATTCTATAGTCCTTTTGTGACCAATACATGACCCATCATACAAGCCCACAATGGATAATTGGTGCCATCCAACTTGTCCTCAACAGCCAACATATGGAATACATCACTGCTTTCAGCCATGGCCACTGACTAAAATACCTTGATGCAGAAAAATGATTGTATCTAAAAAAGTTGAACAGAACTACCCAAACAAGTTTTGCTAGACATGTAGCATACTTCGAGATGCTTATTTTGGCGAACCAAAACCTGTATATATCTTTGGCACAAAAAGATGAAATAGCCTACACAATCACTACGATAGTGCGTTCAGAGGTCGAAATGAGCTCAAATTGTGATTTCGGCACATAGAGAAAATCAGGTTTAATCTCCTAATCACCGTGAGTATGCTCACCAAATTTCATGTGATTCTAAGACTTTGATCGGAGGGGTGTCAACGGCACCCTAGATGAAGCGGCGACCTACTCTGATACCAATTGTTGGAGTTAGACATATGCAGAAGCACGCAAACATCACAAGGAAGAAGAAGAAGCTTGGAGCACAAAACACAGTACTGAATGTATTACCTCTAGAATGTACAAAGATAAGTAACCCATTAGGGCAATAGGCGTATATACAAGCCGGGAGAAAAAAACCTCCAAAAGAGGGAAAAGCCCTGGTAGTCCTAGTATGTTCACACACATCACTACCTAAATATATCAACATAATCCAAAGTAGCAATCATATATAGTAGAGTGTGTCTCAAAGCATCAAAATGCGGTTTCTTCGGAGCCTACATAAATGGACTTTCAAGTCCAATAGCGTAGCTTAGATGATGCCTTGTAATTGTGAGATATATCAAACTTCCCACAATTTTCCTATACATAGTAGCATTTTCCAATGCTTCACTTGATGTAGTATCCAACTTCATATTTTCATCTAATAGCATAGAAACTGGCTTACAATCAACCTTACCATAATTTGAAGCATATTCAAGGCATATTGCATTTGTGACATCCATATAACTATTTTTGTATGTATAAACTCAATGCCCAAGAAATAGCACAACACACCAAGATCTTTCATGTCAAATTCTTGCATAAGGAGTTTCTTTACCTCTTTAATGTTTTCTTCATTATCACCACCAACAATCAAATCATCAACATAAATAGCCACAATCATGATGGCATCATCACCCTTCCTTGCATATAATGAGTGGTCTACATCACACATAAAAAATCTAATGGTGGTTGAATCATCTGCAATCCTTGTATGTTGTGCAAGAGGGGCTTGTTTAAGACCATACAAATCCTTCTACAACCTGCAAATATATTTTGGGTGCTTTGAATCCTCATACCCTTGTGACTGGTCCATGTATACTTCTTCTTGCAACTCACCATGTAAAAAGCATTATTCACATCCATCTGATGCAAAATCCATTCTTTTGTTGTAGCTAATGCAACAAGTGATCTGATTGTGGCCATTTTAGCTACAAGATTGAAAGTTTCTTGATAATCAATGGCATATGTTTTTGCACATCTTTTTGCTACCAACCATGCTTTATACCTGCTTATGCTACCATCAACATTGTGTTTCACCTTGTAAACCCACTTTTAGCCTATGGGTTACATTCCTTGCACCAATGGAACTAGCTTCCATGTCTCATTTCCATTAAGTGCAGCCATCCCCTCATCCATAGCTTTCTCCAAATCTGCATTTCCAATTGCATCTTCACTGAATTCCACATCCATCCAGATCTTCTTGGTCCAAGATCACTTCTGCTTGTATCATCTACATGTGCCTTTCTTACTCTTGGAGTCTTCACAGAGGGCAATCCAAGTTCCTCATCAAGGATCTTTTCTAAACTGCTTGAATCTCCATAATTGTCTTCCATACCTGTAGATGTTTTACTACCAGCAAAAAGCTTGTCTTTACCTTTCTTAGATGTAGTTGATGAATTTTTTAGACTAAAATTTCTACACAATCTTCCACTCCATGGATTTGAATTGGAACTATTGCTTGGTGACACATCAGGTCCACTCAAAACTTGAGATCTTGCACTTGATTTTTTAGCATTTCCTTTGTCATTTAGTTAAGATTAAGTACTTCTTTGACATCTACATAGAAGCTTGACATTTCATCAAAGACCACATCTCTACTTACCCTCACCTTTCATGTAAGTGTGTTGTAGCATTTATATCCCTTTTGTTCAAGGGAGTAACCAATGAAGATACATTTTTATACTTTTGGATCAAGCTTTTTCCTAAACTCATTTGGAACATGTACATATGCAAGACAACCAAATACTAACATATGTGATAAGTTAGGCATTTTACATGTAAATTTCTCTTCAGGTGTAACTCATGTGTAACTTGATGTACAATAGCATGCCAAGTTCTATTCATGATGTATACAATAGTGTGCATATCTTTTGCCCAATAACAATGAGGCATATTCTTCTCAGCCATCAATGCTCTTGCTATTTTTGCAATCTGTCTATTTTTGCATTCAACAATGCCATTCTATTGTGGTGTGTACCTCCTTTCACATGTATTCACCTCCTCCATCAAATCTTAATGTCTGAATATGCTTTCCGATTTTCTTTTCCACCATAGCCTTAAAAATTTGAAAGTGATTAAACACCTCACTCTTCTCTTTCATAAAGTATACCCATCTTTTTGTGTATGGTCATCAATGAAAGTGACATGAAACCTGCAACTACCCATAGATGTGGTCTTTGCATGACCCCAAACATCTATGTACTATTTCTAGCACATTGTAACTACATGCTTGTCATACAAAAATGATGGCCTTGATTGTTTACCAAATTGACATGCTTCACATACCATCTGCATCTCTACAACCTTGAAATGTGGTAGTTCATTGACAAGATCCTTTGACTGCATCAATTTGAGCCTGTGCAAATTTGCATGTCCAATTTGCTCGTGTTAAATCTCCATAACAATTTTAACACGTACACCTTTTGCAAATATGGTTACATTCATTTCAAGAATTTTCACATTCACGGTGAATATTGTTCCCTTTGACAGCCAACCTTCCATTTTTTTTATACTCTTCTACATATAAACCATCAACATTGAACCTGACTTGTAATCCCTAGTCAACCATTTGTCCAACAGAAACCAGATTCTTTGTTATATTTGGAACATGCAACACATCAGGAAGATATTCTACCTACCCATTCTCCATAGATAGTGCTATGTTTTATGTATGCTCAATAGGATGTGATGTGTCATCGCCTATTTCAAGAAATCCAAGGACAAATAATTTTTGCAAACTACTAAACCATTATGTATGGCTTGTCATGTGATTTGAGGCACCTCAATCAACATATGGGACATTACCATTCAATTTCAAAACATCAACTGACGTTGTATTCATCATGTCATGTTGGACCATGAAAAACTTCTCAGAATCATCTGCACTTGTGGATGCATAGTTTTTTGGTTGCCTTCTACTATTTTGATTCTTCAACATGCAATCAATTCAAAGTCACTAGGTTTACCACAATTCCAACATCCTTTACTATCATTAGTTGAATCATTTCTTTGGAGATTTATGCGGCCTCTTTGTCTCCCCTTGCCTCGAAACTATCCTCTACCTCTTGCATGATTTTTTTGTTGATCTTGGTCTTGGTTATTATTTCCTCTTCCACTTTCAAAACCTCTACCTCTGCCTCTTCCTCTGTGAGCATAGAATACCTGTTGAGAACTAGCTTTTCTTCAATTATCAGCATGGATACTAGATCAACACAATTTGGAATATGTTCCTTGGTCTGAATAGAAGTTATTAATCACTTATATGCAGTTCCTAAATAACGAAGCCACACTTGCACCTTATCATCATCATCTGCATTGATTCCAATAGCTTTACGTGACTCAAATATGCTTTTCATTTTTAGGGTGTAATCACTTACCGACATGCTCTTTTTCTCTAGTGTATGTAGCTTGTTCTTGAGTTGCAACTTCCTTGCCTTTGTATTGGTCTCGTACAATGTGACCAAACTATTCAAAACCTCTTTCTGTGTTTTGGCATCTGTTATTTTAGCCAATCCAAGTACACTTTGATCCGTGCATAGTTGTTTCAAAGTTCTTTCACCAATAGGAGCAAGCCTTTTACGCCATACCTCTAATTCAAAAAAGTGTTTGAGATCCATAGCTAAACAATGCCATATTCTTGGTGTCTTCCACTTCAAAGGTGAAGAGTCTTCATGTCTTTTCTCCTTTAGTTATTTTTCTGAATCCTTGCTTGGGGTCTTCCACATAGGCTCCATGTCTTGTGAATCTAACATGTAATCCTTTCTCCATAATTTGTTCAACACTTATCAAATTCTTGGTTATTGTAGGTACATACAATACCTTACTTAGAAGATTTATATTGCCATCTAATGTCTTGACATTACCTATCTTTTCCATTGAATGCCTTGTATCATCACCGGTCTGCACCTCATGTTTGTTCTTGGGATCTTCTAAGTTAGAGAGCAATGCTACATTTCCTGATACGTGATTGGAGCATCCTGAGTCAATATAAAAAACACGATCATCATCCTTACCTTGCTTCAATGATAGGTTCATGAGAAGAAGTGAGTCTTCTTGACTTTGATCCTTAGTGTAGTACTTGTAGTCCTTTCTTCCTCTATATCCACTTTGATAGTTGTAATTGTTGTTGTGATAGTTGTTGTATCCTCCATTGTATCTGCCTCTATTTGACCCTCTATTGAATCCTCTTCCTCTAGAATTTCTTGGTTGTTGTAACACTCTTCAGTGGTGTGATTAGAATAAGCACATATATTACAAGGTTGAGATGTTTGGGGTCTCCCTTTGCCTTGCTTTCATCATCTACCTCTTCCTCTAGCTCTTCCTCTAGCTCTTCCTCTACTTATGAAGTTTGCTTGGAAAGAACTACCTTCATCTTCATTCTTCTTGGACTTTGACTTATCCTTAGCTTTAGCTTTATCAGAGTATAGGGGAGAAGATTGATTACCTTTTGAGGATTCACCATTCTTGTTTATCTTTGATTCATGTGTGAAGAATTGGCCCATCAAGGTACTGAGATCAGGTACTTGCATGTCCATGTATAGATCCATGGCATTTGTGAAGGATTCCCACTTGTCATGAGCTTTAATGCCATTGATGGTTTGCCTTATGATTTTATCTTCTTCAATCACCTCTCCAATGCTTCATAATTGATCAGAGATCTCCTTCATCTTTGTGAAATAATCAGTCAAACTTTTCTTGGGGCTTTTCTTCAAGGTAGTAAACTCAATCCATAGCTGGTTCTTCCTTGCTCTAGTGTTTGAAGAGAAGAAGGCAACAAGTGCATTCCAAGTTTCCCTTGAGGTCTTACATCCTTTTACATGAGGTAGGAGAAAATCACAGATTGAGTTTAGAATATAGGACCTGGCTAGTGCATCCTTTAAACACCAATTTGTAAGTCTATCTTGCTCTTTATGTGATGGTTGCCCTTTGCTTCTCATTGTTGGCATGACTTCATCTTCAGATATGTATCCAAAAAGATTTCTTCCTTGAAGGTAGGCCTCCATCCTTAGAGACCAGGCTGGGTACTTGTTTCTATCCAATTTGTCAATGGTAGAAGGAAAACCATCTCCCATGTTGATTCAACTATGCTCTAATACCACTGTGAGAAGAGATTGTTGATACCTCCAAAGGATGAGTCTGTTGCTACAAAAACCTGATCTACATCTACCAAAGTAACTTCAGAGATGCTAAGTAGACAGCTTGAGCTTGCTAGTGGTGCATTAATACCTTCTTAGTACTTTGGAAGATCAATCTCAAATTGATTCATCAAAACAGATGAGTTAACACACACCAGATGCTCAAAAACTTGCTATTTTGGGATCAAGAGCACTCTGGAATTTCACTCAGAGCTCACAGATTACTGAGAATTAAGTAGAGATACTTTGCACAGTTTCAATTAGATATATGATGAATCTAAAGCAACAAAAATGATGAACTTAAATAGGCCATACTAAGATAAATTAATTTAGGAACATTGGGGTGTCATCCTGACTTTTCAGGAATACTCTACCTATATACATAGGTCACTTCAAATTGATGTAGATCATAGAATAATGAATGAATTGTGATGAAAATTGAGATGAAGCAAATAGACTTATGAGTTTGCCTATACAAATTTAAATCTCATCAAAAGAATAAGTACACACAAAGAAATTAATGCTCAAAGTTGATAGAAATTGTGAAAAATGACATGTAGTAGCAGATGAAGACAACTCCAAGATATGGTTGAAATATCAATCTTTGTTGCACATATGATACACGATTTGATAGGGCATGAAGCTTGAAAAGGAGAAGCACAACGTGCGCCTCAAGAATAGCTTGATACATGACTAGAAGCTCCTCGGAATGTAGCATAAAGGTCTTCTCTAATCTGCAAGTCTTCTCATGTGTATATATAGAGAAGTTTGGATTCAAACTTTGGGGGGTTCCACCTAAAGGTCCTTTAAATTAGGGGAATTTCATCTAAATGATTTCTCCAACTTTAGATGCATGATTTGCACCTAACAAAGTCGCAAGATTCTCTTTTCCCTTTTTACTTTTGATGAATTTACATTTCACTTTTATAGGAGGTTGTTCTTATGGCTTCTCTCATTGATAGTACAAGTGATGTCATAACATAAATGATTTAATCAAGCACTATGCTTGGATAAAATGCACCAAAAACCACCACCTCCTTTACTTGTCAATCCACAAAGACGTGAGGAGGATATGAAGATTGTGAGCAATCGTGGCAAGCAAATGTGAGTGACAAGAACGTACATGCACGCACACACACATGCACACAAGGAAAGATAACAAAATTAGGAACAATGGAAGCTTTGATCCTCAATAGCTCGATTACACTCTTCAAGAAGCTCTTTCTCTAACTTGCTAACCCCAAAAAATGAGCTCTGTAGCTCTTTTTATAGTTTTTTTCTCTAGTTTTGGCCGATTTTAGACCTAATGGCTAGCCTACTTAAAAATTAAGTTCTTGATGCTATTTGAAAGCTCAAATGAGCTCTAAAAATTATAAAATTTGAGACATGATCTCTACCTAGGCTCCTTAAGCTCAAGCACTCATTGGCTTGCAAAAAATAGAGGTGCAAAAACGTGAAATGATATTTACAATGGTCTTTAGTGATCAAATTCACTATTTTTATAGGGGTTTCTTATGAAAATTTGACATATTCTTCTTGGAGCTCCTTACATGATCCGTCTTCTTGTGTGTCCACTTCTTTTATGTCGTTCCTGCACCTTTTGCCTGACCTTGAGTGCCAACATAGAGCTTTGTAATACATCATCAAGTCTTTAAAATAGGTCTAAAAGAAAAAAAAAAGAGAAAATCATGTTTGTTGGGAACTTGTATATAAGGCTGAATTGTGAAGATAAAGGGGCTCTTTTGTCATTTGTAATTTTTCCTCTATGGAGAATTGAGCTCTCCTTTGGCTGGCTATCTTCTTCTTCATTGTGGTGTTCTTGTGAGATGTCTTGTGTGATGTGTTGTGTGTTGTTTGGTTGATCATTCAACTATAGATGGTATTGAAGCTTGTCTATGAGATTTTTCTTGAGTGTTATCTTTTGTGAATCTAACTTTTCTTGATTTAAAGGAAGTCTTCTATTTTTGAAGTGAGCACATAAGTGTTTTTACTCAAGATAAGTGCTTTTTATTATCACATTTGGATTACATGTAAAGTGGCATGAAATAGGCACTTGAATCACTCAATTTGGTGCTATATTCATGGAAATATGAGCATTTGAAGTTTCTATCCATAAGAAAGTCATGTTTCAGAAAGTCGTGTTTTCTCCTATCTTACTTTTTACCTAATCTTAGTGGATCTCATCACTAGTTCAACTTCTATCTTTTGTGAATGGTTGATTTGTGGTTTGTGAAGCATTAATCTTTAAGCAACAATCGGGTAAACTTGTTCTTGGATTGACAATTCAAAGAGGTTTCCTTTCCCTTTTGAAGTGTCATCAAGTCCCTAATGCTACAATGAGACAAATGTTCTAGAAAGTGTGAAGTAAGTCAAAACCAACATCTTTTTTTCGTGTTGTTTCCGAGGATAGGTAACCTAGATTGGTGGTGCCAAAAGCACAAGTCAACTTCATTTTTCATGTTACAATTAGATCATCATTGTTGTGGATATCAAAGATGAAAGAAGGACATGCCAGGTATTCTCTTTTCAGTGAGGATTAGGAGGACAAGACATTGACTCTCTTGTAAAAGTTGAGTCAATTGAGGAAAAAGGATAGTCATGTGAGTAACTTGAACACTCAAAATGATAATCCTTTGCTTGCTTGTTTGAAGTTTTGCATCTTTTGTTACACCTCTTTTAGGAGGATCTAAAGTGGAAAGGTTTGGAGAGTAGAAGAGTGGAGGAGAGAGTTAGTTTGGAAGTTGGAATTTGGAGCTGTCAAAAATCATCCTGGAATTTTGTGTTTGTTTCTTATTTTGAGTTTTTCTTTTAAGCATACAAGAAAAAAATATAAAAACATAAAAAAACACTAAAAACACACACAAACATAGATGAGGAATTTATAGGTAAGCTTGAGAATGACTAGAGGAAGAAAGGAATCAAAATCAACATTTTCTAAGCTGTTCTCAGAAAATCGCGATTTTCTAGACCTTGTCAAAATTCTAAAAAAATTATGGTTTTGGATTAAGCAAAAAAGAAAGGAAAATTGAGCTTGAAATTTTTTTCTAAGGCAAAAAGTGAGTGAAGAAAAATCACATTGTGAAGTTCTAGTTGAAAAGGGTAAAAAATTACCTAAAATTTGACAAAAATTGAAAGAAGAAATCAAGGGAGAAACATCAAAAAAATCAAAACTTTCTATGCTTTCTTGGTAGAAAAAATCGTGATGTTTTGGGTCAAAAAACAAGAGAAATCATGATTTTATGGAATACATGGTTCCTTGCAACTTCCAATGTGCTATAACAGTGAGTGAAGATGGTGGTGGCAGAAGATTGGGCAAAATGCATATGAGCCAAACACATTCAACAATCATTGTGAAAGTTGCCCTATACTCAGCCTCACAACTAGAAGTGGTCATAGTAGGCTCCTTCTTTGCTCAACCAAGATATGCATAAGCTTGCAACTAGTGCCTTTGTTCTTATCATTAGCTCTAGGAAGGACTCATCTTTCAAGTTGAAATTCTCGAGCTCGTCAAATACTTGCACGGCAGAGTTTCTTAGTCAAAACATGGAAGAAAACTTGGTCTTTATCTCGTGCCATGTTGTGAAACGATTGTCCTCAAAATGGCTAAACCACTTAGCATCTAGCCCATTTAACATTTTTGGGAACAGAGCCATGGAGTGTCGGTTTGCCCTTCCAATCCTCTTCTTTTACAAAGTGCAAGAAACCGTCTGACATAGTCATCAGGGTCTTGCATCGAGGCCCCTTTGAAGATAATAAAATTAATGTTAATTTACAAGATAAGTGATGCTAGATCACCCTGATGTTACCGTTAGTGTCCATGTGAAAGGCCAAATGGCCACTGGACACCTCTTTGTATATGCTCTTTAATAAAACATATAGTGGCCTGGTCAGTCACAGACTGTAGGTTCGACCGCATTTGTAAGACCTAAGAAGTTTGTCTTCGTGCTCCCTGTGTACTGTGTTTTCTGCGTATTCTACAGCCTCTGTGCGGAGTACTGTGTGCGGCCCCAGGTGCTCGGTTTTCTACTCCGAGCATATCGTCGTGGAGCTCTCAAGAAGGAGAGCGCACTGTGGTGCATCGCCATCGAATCACTTCACTGGTATCAGAGTAGTTCGAGGCAAAAGCTTTGTTCCTTTTGTGCGAGCGAAGCGAGCACCCCCCCACCCCCCAAGGCTTACAACTAAGGTGGCGACCAAGGCATAGACCTTGGCATACCTTGTCATCCGAGTCACCGAAGTCACCGTTGGCGCCGTTGGATGCGCACGAGGGAGGACCTCAACGATCAAGGAATATAGAGGTTCCCAGTACTTCCCGGGAGGTCACCAGTGAACCAACTATAAAGTATTAAATTATTGTTGAATGTGTTACAGAGTTGAATCAAGATAACCAAGCATCACTTACAAGTCCACAAGAAAACCTTCTTGACCAAAGAGCTCACAATTCTGCAAAAATCCCTTCTAACACAAAATGTATTAAATAAATACAAATGTTTAAGCCTAAGATGGATGGGATGTCATAACTACACCCACTTTCCTTAGCACTGGAGACCCTTCAATGATGGCCTAAATCTCATAGTCAGGGCGTGAAGGATGAGGCCACAGGTCCTGGTAAGTAGAAGTGGAAGCCAGTTGATTGCCCCCATACTAGGTCACCTTCTGATCGCCTCTGGCGCTAGCCTTTTGCAAGATCACCACCTCACCAATCCCCAACCTCATGTGCTTCCTTAACTATTATGACTTCCACAAATGAGAGTCCAAATCCGGCAGCTTCCTTCTTCTTCCCAATGTTGATACCCAAATCTTTAGTTGTAGCACTTCCTTTTGAGAATTCTCCACTTCTTAAAATGCTTAGCTGCTAGCTTTCATCTCTCCCAGCTAGCATGTTTTTTCTTCTACTTCCATGCCATAGGCATCCTCTCTAATCCTTTCTAGAATCATCAACTATCCTATCACCTAGTTCTTCACCTTCTCTACTGCACTTCTCGTAGTCTTTGTTTTGAACATACCCAAATCTACCGCCTTTGCATCTGCTCTCATAGGCTATAGTTCTGCACTTTTGCTATGTCTACTATCTCCTTTGTGTTGGTATTTCCTAATTACTCTTGGATAACACTATGCATATGCATGTTGCTATTCTGCATGTATCTCTACATGTTTAATGCCCAATGAATCCCTAGCAATAGTGTAACAATCTATAACTTAGCAACATAGAGCATTTCTACTATGTTGGCAGATGCCTCTTGTGTGTGTGTGTGTGTGTAGATGTATGTATATCTATCTCTATGTTTGTCTCTTTGTCCCTCTATATGTCTATGTCTCATCCTGTCTCTCTTATGTCTCTATATGCGTCCTTGTTTGGCTGCAAAAGTCTCCTTATATATTGTGGATCCCTTCACCTATCGTGATGTTTCCGATTATTTTTTGTTTATCCTCCTTGATGTACCATCATAGATATGATAGTTTTAGCAGCCCATTCACATGGGGGAATCATACAGAAATCTTGGATTTGCACTCCAAGAAGGGCATTGCAGATGGGGAGTTGAGATTGGTGTAAATGTCAATTGGAGTTAATGCAATAGACAATGCAAGCATGGAAATACTTGTTGTTAAACTCCATATTCACAGGTGCGGAATGGCACTTGGGCGGACAGTGGTCTGACATACTGACGCTCCTGGGATTGGTAGCCCCAACTCTCTGTAGTAGAGGTTATCATGTGCTTCTGTCTACCTAGCCAAGGAATAATCACAAGCACCCAAGATTCTGGACAACAAACTAAAAGTTTTCAAGATCGAAATCTCTGAACACGAATCAAAACCCCAAGACATCATGCCAGATGTACAATCGATTACTGTCACATAATCCTAGTAGGAGATGGTTGAACCACGCCTTAAGAGAGAGGATTAGGAAGTAATCCTCAACCATGGCTTTTGGGGCAAGTGGTTAGCCCATCACACTCCTAACCGGGAGGTTGTGAGTTCAATTCCCAACATTGGTATCAGAGCCTAGTTGAGAAATTGGGTGAGATGGAGGTTCGCGCCTCATTCGTGGGCACTTGGAAAAAGCGCTTATCCGTGGTGAGTGTGAAACTGGCCTTGGATGAAGGTACATGGGCATTTGAGCACCCAAGGAGGGTGGGATAGGTCCAAATTTGGTCCATGTGCTGGAGTTTGAGGTTGGTGGAAGCGCTCATGCATGGAAAGTGGGTCCAAGAGTTAGAAGGGTCCACAAGTGAGCATTGAGGACAATGCTCAGTCTAAGGGGGAAGGAATGTCACATAATCCTAGTAGGAGATGGTTGAACCACGCCTTAAGAGAGAGGAATAGGAAGTAATCCTCAACCATGGCTTTTGGGGCAAGTGGTTAGCCCATCACACTCCTAACCGGGAGGTTGTGAGTTCAATTCCCAACAATTACTTTCAAATAATGGATCCATACAAGGGTCTTCTATGTGCATTTACACCATCAATTAATCTTTCCCTAGACATTGCTAGGAATTTATTTTTCCATGCTCGAACAAACCATATAGAGATCCAATATCCTTTCATCTCCCATTAGATCTTGTTCTAAAAGACTACTTTGGAGCATTGTAGCTTGAAGGAAAACTTGGAAGAGGATTTTACCAAAGCTCTTGATTAAATACCAATGCAATATTTGGTGGATCTCTATAGCATTCAACCTCTCCAAAATGGAACTGCAACAAAGAGGGTGTTGAAGAAACGATTCTCCATTCTAGTTTCAATTTCATTTTTTCATTTCTACTTATATCTATGAATGTGCCTCCATTTTTGTAACATTCTAGTTACATTTGGGAGACTTGTCATCTCGCTCCATTCTTGTACTCATTTTCCTTCCAAGAGATTTATCCCACATTGGATGTATTTTGAGGAGCCTCTCTTCAATTCTACATAAAGAGATTCTCTCTTCACTTTTTATTTGGTTAGAATTTTGAGATCTCACTCTATGTTCTTGGGAAAATCCTTCTAATCCATACATGAGTTTTGCATCGCATGGTCTACTCACTCTTCTAGGTTTTGCACCCTTTTCAATTATGAGTACATGTTTGGTTTTTGCTTTTGTCTATGTACCCTTTACCTATATAACCATATTAGCTTGGAATGATTTGTAGCCTATTTTGAAGTCCTATAAATCTATTCTATGAATGAAAATTTTTACTCATGGTCTTCAATTAATACAAGGAATTTTGCAAAACAAAAAGTCTATGTTTGTCAAAGGGAAAGTCCTATGAAGTATCAGTTGCACTTTTTTTGCACAAAGGATTGTTTGTCTTCCGTCAATGCTACCAAATCACAACTTTTTTGCTTCTTTTTTTAATCTCAACAAATTATCAATCAAATGTTGAAAGAAGAAGATTCTATCAATAGCAATGGTGAAACCATAGGCAACAAAGTTGAGATGGAGTCTACATCAAGATTAGAGTTTGTTTTCTAAGGCGAATTACACTACTTTCAGCTTTATTGTGTCAAATCAGGCTACATAAGAACTATAACAACACCATGATTAATGTTAATTGTCAAATTGAGAAACCTTAGAAAGGCATCTAACAATCATGGAAATCTAGGATTAATAATTTCATAACGGGAAATGGTTTGGGGGGATTGTGATTCGTGTAGAGGTTAAACCGACCATAGATGCACCAAAACAAACTAGAAATCATTGAAGAATAATAATATAGTGAGGTGAAAATTACTAAGGATAAATTTTCATATTATTACAATAGATAAGAAACTCATTAATAGTGTGTATACAAGGATTAAATACATCTAAGAACATGTGAAATCTCCTTGAGAAGTTATGATCCACATGCATCAAGGATAAAAAGATAAAAATCAAGAATGATCTTGATAATCTTAGCTAAATTGCATCACAAAGAGATGATTGCATTCCAAAAGTTATGTCTAGACAAACTAAAATCCATTCCCTATGTACTAGATGATTGTGAATTGGCAGCATATATCATAAATGGTCTTAAAAATTATGAAAATTGGAGATCCTCCACATCTTGGGTATATGTAAGGGACTAATTATGATATGTTTATCAAATACTCATGATGATAGATGAGATCAACCATAGTGGTACCAACACCAAGGATAGCCAAATGCAACTATTTTATATAGATAAAGGAGAGTGACAAAAAATTAAAGCTCGAGAAAGATGAAATAGTAGCCCTTCAAGCAACCAAATAGAAAGAAAATGTTAAGAGCATTCGTATCAAATAGGTATGTGATCAACAAGTAAAGGTAGATATAGAAGATTATGAGAAAGAAGCCAACGTGCTTCAAATGGATGATGTGTATGTGGTAAGCCAAGTCATTTTGCAAGTGAATGTTATTATAGAGGCCAAACACATGAATTCTTGCCTACAATAACAATAATAAGGGGTGACATAGCCATTTCAATGCTTTATCAGTTTTAATAAGAAATTACTTATTTTTCATGAGACAAGGATAGGTTACAATCCATGCAAGAGATGATGATAAGTATGAAAACATTGGTCATGGTAACCATATGTCATGTATAACTTCATCATTTTGTGACTTCTACATCTCAAACCAAGCTAACAAGAAGTGTGAAGATATATAAAAATTCAAATGTGAAGATACTTCTAGGTCAAGTTGGGTGGATTGAAAAGTAAGATACATACAAAAGGTATTGTATGTTCTTTCCATCACTAAGAAAATGATTCCATTAGGGAAAATGCGTGAGCAAGCACTTCACATTAAATTCAAGGAGAATAGATGATTTTTCAAGACCCACACATAAGTTTTAAGCTCGCAACAAAAGTAAGATGGGATGGTAGAATTTCATGATGGATATAAAGAAACATCATCAATCTATGTATGTCATATATGGACATAAAGGGACAGATGATTTTGATAAATGGCATAAAAAAGTAGGTGCAATAAGTCTTTAAAACAAATAAGCATATTTGTAATTTAATTTATGAATACTCTAAGAAATTACGTTTGTAATGCAGTGTGTTCGATGAATATAAGAAATCCAAAGCATAAGTTGAGTTTAAAAATTTTTTTCAAAGTGAAATGGAAGGTGATAATAATTCTCCCACAATTTCTTTTTCTCTTTAGATCGATGATATCAAAATTCTATTTACTTGTGGGTACACCCATCAACAAAATGGGGTAACATATCAAAAGAATTTGCATATAGTCAAGGAAGCAAGGGATATGCTTAATCAAGGGATATGCTTAAGCAAATGAAGTTACCACTCTCATCAAAGTGATGCAACAAATACAAACACATATGCCATGAATAGATTATTAATATATGACAAATGTCTACCCTTAATGTTTGTATATCGTACTACGTACTTATAAGGCCCGATTATGAGAAACCAATTGTGAATTGTCTTCCTGCTAAAAGGCTCAACTTAGATGTTAGATAAAGACCACGTTAGACCATGCAAGTAATGACATGAACAAGATGAGAGACTATGAACTTATGGAAACATATAAAGATTAGAAGTTCCATCACATTCTAAAGACAAAAAACATGTTTACATTTGTGCCAATATAAAAAAGACACAACCTTGTTCAGCCTCATTTATTCATGAAATTCATTCAGAAAGAATTAAAAAATTATTTGCTCAAGCTTTAAAGGCAGTCATAAGTGTCAGGTGTGTGTAGAAGTGCAAGAGACACATGAGAAGCACACACAAGGAGCACAAATGCAGCAAGACACATGGAGAAGACGGATGGTTGAAATAGCTCTCTCTATTGATGATGAACAGAACTAAAGTAAGAGCTTAATAATATCCCTAAGTACAAAGTACCACCACATATGAGTGAATCATGTATGTGGTAACATGGGAAAAAAACCCCTAGCCAACACGAGTAAAGAGTGGCCATATATAGGGAAAAGGTTCACATCAAAACTACTCGAGGAACACATAAGTGTAACAAATCCCCTTGGAGCGAACCATGTGAACACATGCAGAGAGTAACAGATCAACCTCCACTAGGCAATAATCCTAAAGTTTTGCAAAAAGCTTCAAACCTTCTCCATGGAAGAGGTTTGGTGAATATGTATGCCACATTATCTTGTGTAGGCACATATACCAAATCAATATCTCCTACATGAAGATGCTCTCTTAGATAGGGATAATGCACCTCAATATGTTTGGTTCATGCATGAAACACTAGATTTCATGCAACATCAATGCGCTCTAACTACAAGTGAGAATATGTGTAGAAGCATCAATCTCCATGCAAATATCCATAAATAGGCATCTCATCCATATACACTCCATTATAGCTATGAAAACTACCCTATACTCAACTTCACAACTTGATGTCACCACTATAGGTTGCTTCTTACTCAACCAAGATATGCATGAGTCTCTAAGGAAAAAGCAATTACCACTAGTGGACATGCGAGTATCATAACAACTAACCCAATCACTATCTGCAAAATCATGCAAGCATGGCTTAAGATCTCTGCCAGAAAATAGACCTAAGCTCAAAGTGCCTTTGAGATATCTAAGCACACATTTCATCGATTGTCAATGCTTAGTGCCACAGTTATGCATGAATCAAATTGATTGGAAAATTGCATACTGTATATATGGCCTTGTGTTGCATGCATATATAAGACACCCCACAACTTGTTGATAAAGAGAAGTGTCATATGCATCACTTGAATCTTCAACTAAGAACCTAAATCCTATCTAAAGTGGTGTGGAAACTGGCTTGCTATCCTCAAAGTCAAAACGTTGAAGTAGTTTTTCAACATACTTTGTTTAATGCATAACAATTCCCCCCTCAACGAATACAAAACCGGTGCCAAGATAGTAGCTCAAGATAAGTGACATCAAAAGTATACTGCAAGTCATCCATAAGAATGTCAAGTTTTACATCGCATGACCTAGTCAAGAGTATATCATTGACATAAAGAACAAGCATAAAAGATCAGATCCATCTTTGCGTACATAGTGTGTGCTTTTGATTGGGCTACATGTGAAGCCAAGAGTGATCGAGTGCTTATGGATTCTGGTGTATCATGCATGTGGAGCTTGTTTGTGACCATACAAGGCTTTATGAAAGCGACAAACCATATTCTCTTTCCCTTTCATGGCGAATCCAGGATGTTGCTTCACATAGTGAATGATTTACTTTTAAACCTCGTTAGGCAGCCAATGCAATGACAATATGAATGGTAGTCATGTATGAAGTAGGTGCAAAAATTTCCTCATAGTGAATGTCATATTGTTACACATATCCTTTGGCAATCAATCTACCTTTGTCGTGATCAATGCTACCATCTAATTTCCTCTTAATGTTGTAAACACTTTGTACCAATTACATTTTTTCCTTTTGGCAATTCACAAAACTCCCAAGTACCATACCTATGTATAGAATCCATTTCTCATTGCATAGCATCCATTGTGGATTGTTACATGCATCTTCAAAAGTAAGCAACTCTTCATTACATGTTTCAATAAGAGAATAATCCACAAAATTACTTGATGCATGGCAAGAACTTGATCTTATTCTACTAAGTAAAGATGCACTCAATTTTGTTGTCCTACAAATTTTGTTTCTGCCAATCCGGTATACTTTGTGCACTCGTGATAGACATGTGTTGAGCCCATAAAAGTCATATTGGTCAAAGTCAACCACAATCACAGTCAAAAGATCAAAGTCAAACTATTCAAAGTCAACAAGGTCAAGGTCAAGGTCAAAGTCAATAGGTGCAAAGTCAAAGTGCTAAAGTGCAGGTGTCAAAGTGCAGAAGTAGTGCACAATTAATTGACCACAAAGGGTAAATTGGAGAAAGTGAGTTGCAGGTTGCAGAGGTATTTCTCTAATTTCCCTAAGGTTCAGAGTGTTTTTAAAGTGTTTTGGAAGGTTCAGGTGAACCCTCTCTTATGTGCAAAAGTAAAGACTTAAAAGGAAAATGTGAAGGTATGTGAAGTGGCAGCATACGCAGAAGTGAAAGTATGCCCCCCCAATTAAAATTTTTATTTTAGTCTAAAGTCACTACAGGACAAAACAGGGATTCATTGGCTGCCATTCGTGAAGAAAATCTTGGGACATCAAAGTGATCACCAAGATACTCTTGTAGTTAGGAGCGTACATGAATCGACACACGAAAATCAAGGCAAGGACTATTCTTGGACCATTCTAAGTGTAAGCAAGAAAGCATAGTCTAAGCAAGAAAAGAGAGAGAAGTGCAAGAGACACACAGTGTACGACGGAGAGAAGTGAAGTGCAAGGTGTGCATGAAGAGTGACTAAGGAAGTGTGCAGAGAAGGGCTAAGCTAATTCCCAAGGATCCCAAGGTCTCATTGCAGTGTGCGCGTGTCGATAGAACTGTCCATCCCTCCCCCTTATTGGAAGCTTGGTGCAAGGTGTGCACAAGTGCAGGCTTGGAGAAGGTGGAGGTTTAGTGCAAAGGAGTCCGGCAGCAACAAGACCTTGTGTATTTGGTATTTTGTGATTAAGCACTATCTGAGATTCTACATAGAAGCATTGGGTTGTATTATTGGGTTGTATGGTGCATCACCCTTGTATTTGTCTTCTTACACTCAATTGACAGAGGCTTCCAGTGTGTATCTTTCTTCTTGTCTTTCCATTTTCCCCAACAAACACTCAAACCCCTTCTTGTCCAAGAATCCCCCAATAAAATTTGGCACGCCGGGTGGGACTCCAAGGAGATTTGAGCATAGGAGAAGATATATTGCAGTTGAAGAAGTAATATTCAAGTGTCGACAGTACTACTTCAGTGGACTAAGAGGCACATATTCTTATCAATTATCTCATACTAAGAGGACTATGAACAGCCCATGACCACAACCCGGTCCCAAACATTGAGGGTCGCCTGCAAGCAAACAAGAAGGAAGGTTGTTAGAAGTTCCTCTAGTGAATTTCATCAACTTCATCTGTAAGGAGCATGGCTGGTCAAGTAGACTTGGAAACCCTACTATCAAGATTAAATATAAAATTTCCTTCTTTCAAAGGCCTAGCTCAAGAAGATCCGAACAAGCATATTAGAAGGTTTTTGGCACTATGCAAAACTAGAGGCTTAATGGGAAGAGAGGATGCCTTTTTAATACTGTTGCCTGCTACATTAGAAGGATTAGCAGATAAATGGTTCAGTCAGTTTACTGAGAACCATTTTACAACTTGGGACTTAATGAAAGATGCATTCAAAAATCAATTTCAGCATGGAAATACTACAGAGATCATCATAGAGGAACTAGAAAATTTGAGATTGGGTCCAGGTGAAAAGTTCCCAGAGTTTGTAACTAGGACTAAGGCACTAATGGCTAAGTTGTCAGATCCTCCACATGACTTTTTTGCTAAGAAATGGTTAGCTAAGCCACTTCCAGTGACCACCCAATGTAAAATCAAGGAATTAGTGTTGCCTACAGCCTCAATAGAGGAATTCATCAACACACCTACACGACTGGAGCAGATAAGGCAACAGTATGGAGCAACTTCTTCTCAACTAAAATATTCCACAGAAACGGAGGATCCAATAATCCAGTTAAGGAAGGAGCTGGAGGGCTTAAAAACGAATAAGCCCCACAAAGAGGAGGATAATGTTGTTACTCAGTTGAGGAGGGAGATTGAGGCATTAAAGCTCCAAAAGGAGGAGGAGGCCCAAGCAGAGGAATTGGCTCAGCTACGACAAGAGTTGCAGGAACTCAAAGGGGGTGGCATCAAGAGTGGACTTTGGTGCACCATGTGCAGCAAGCAAGGTCATATAGTAAGTGAATGTCCTTTGTTAAGTGTGACTTGCCAATTATGTAGGAAAGCTGGCCATGAGGCTCAGGAATGCCAATCAAGGGGAATGCCTGCAACAACATATTGGACACAAGGAGGATCCCTACCACCAGCAAATGTGATGGCGGCTGCACCCATTCAAGGTAACAATTATGACCCTAGACAGAGGAATAACTTTGGAAATGGGCCTAGGAGGCCAATTATTTGTTTCAGATGTGGAGAATGTGGGCACTATCAAAGTAGGTGCACTCTCCCAGAAAATGCCCCTCCTTGCAAGAATTGCCCAGAGGCTAGAGACCACTATACTAATTATTATCCTAAGAATCAAGCATCTTCATCTGGGCCCCACATTCAAATGATTTTTGTGTGCAAAGAAGAAATGGTAGATCAAGCCAGGGTGCCATCACCATCTACCAGGGTGGTGCAGCTAGAAGAAATTGAATCTTTTACAGTGCAGACAAGAAGCAAGGGGAAGGCTCAAGTGGACATAGGTCAAGAATCAATGATTAATGGATTGAACAAAGACAAAGTTGCTTCTGAAGAGAAAGCCACATGTGTAGATATGAGGCAAAAAGAAAATTTCATAAGTACCAGTAATGCCATTAGACACGCATTCAATAGGGCTCATGAGGAGTTTGATAAGTCAAATGGAGCCCATGTTCTTAAGGAATCAGAAGCTTCCAGACTACTCAAGTCTATGAAAAAGGAGGTCAGTATTTTTGAATTAATAAAGATGGATGGGAAATTCAGGTCAGAACTCTTGCAGATAATTGATGAAATGTCAACAAAGGCTGTTGTTATGCCTAAAGATAAAAGTTTAGGGGAAGCACCCCTCACAGATTACAAGAGCCCTCGGCTAATAGTCTCTATCAAAGGTCATGAGTTTCAAGGAGTTATTGTGGATGGTGGTTCTGGCATTAACTTGATGCTTGAATATACCATGAAAAAGATTGGACTATACCCTTCAAGACCTGCCAACTTCACTATCCCTCTCTTATGTGCAAAAGTGAAGACTTAAAAGGAAAATGTGAAGGTATGTGAAGCGACAGCGTACGCAGAAGTGAAAGTATCCCCCCCCCAATTAAAATTTTTGTTTTAGTCTAAAGTCACTACATGACAAAATAGGGATTCGTTGGCTGCCACTCATGAAGACAATCTTGGGACATCAAAGTGATCACCAAGATACTCTTGTAGTTAGGAGCGTACGTGAATCGACACACTAAAATCAAATCAAGGACTATTCTTGGACCATTCTAAGTGTAAGCAAGAAAGCATAGTCTAAGCAAGAAAAGAGAGAGAAGTGCAAGAGACACACAGTGTACGACGGAGAGAAGTGAAGTGCAAGGTGTGCATGAAGAGTGACTAGGGAAGTGTGCAGAGAAGGGCTAAGCTAATTCCCAAGGATCCCAAGGTCTCATTGCAGTGTGCACGTGCCGACAGAACTGTCCATCCCTCCCCCTTATTGGAAGCTTGGTGCAAGGTGTGCACAAGTGGAGGCTTGGAGATGGAGGTTTGGTGCAAAGGAGTCCGGTAGCAACAAGACCTTGGGTATTTGGTATTTTGTGATTAAGCACTCTGTGGAATTCTACACAGAAGCATTGAGTTGTATTATTGGGTTGTATGGTGCATCACCCTTGTATTTGTCTTCTTACAATCAATCGAAAGAGGCTTCCAATGTGTATCTTTCTTCTTGTCTTTCCATTTTCCCCTACAAACACTCAAACCCCCTCTTATCCAAGAATCCCCCAACAACATGTATTCATTATGTAATACATCATCAACATGTATATCATGTGTGAGTTGAATTTCATTCTCATTTTCAATTATATTTTGTCACAAATATTCAACTATATGTGGCTAGAAATTTCCAATAGTTTTGATAATTTTTGGCTAAAAAATATCAACCATGTTTACGGGAAATTCTCTACATTTTTAGCTCCATTTTGGTTGAATTTTTTAAGCCTTTGATCATTAATTGGTTGGTCTACATGATCATAGTCAAGCACACAACTTTGGAACAAAGGCATGCATGTATCGAACACATCATGTGAGCTAATTGTTGGCTGTTTTTTGCATTCAAATAGAGGAAAAACTGAATTTTCAAAAAATGTCACATCTTAATTCACAATAATTGTGTTCTTCAATGAATGGTACAAACGACATCCATTACTTTCAGCACAATAACCAACAAATATACATTTCTTTGCCTTGTCATCAAGTTTGTGACATTGTTATGATGGCCCAAGAGCACATGCCAAACAATCAAACATGCACATATGACTAACCATAGGCTTATTTCCATTTTAAGCCTCATAAAGATTGATGACTCTCAATGTTTTTGTAGCTAGCGATTCAACACATAGTTTGTACACATGACCGCTTTCATCCAAAACTTGTCGGAAAGGTGCTTTCCCTTAACCATACATCATGCCATTTCAAGGAGTGTTTTACTTTTACACTCGACAACATAATTTTTTTAAGGTGTATATGGCACCATACATTGGTGTGAAATTCCTCTTTCATGAAGAAAAGCATTAAACTCATGTGACATGTATTCACCACCACCATTTGTGCATAGAGTCAAAAGCTTGTTTGTGTTGGAGTTTGAGGTCTAAGGAAACAAGCGAACAACACAAGGAAGAAGAAGAAGCTTGGAGCACAACACACAATACTAAATGTATTACCAAGATAATGTACAAAGATAAGTAACACGTTAGGGTTTTAGGCATATATACAAGCCAAGGGGAAAAAATCTCCTAAAGAGGGAAAAAAGTGCCCAGACAGTCCTAGTGTGCTCACGCGCATCACTACTAAAATCTATCAAAAAATTCCCCCTCAAAATGATGCGATGAACAAGGAACTAGCACTCACGTATAAGGAAGTTCCAAGATATGTGGAATCAATCCACAAAAGGAAGTATTCTCCTGTGTAGGCACATATGCCAAATTGATCTCTCAATAGGGAACCTCTCCCTGACATAATGATAGTGCACCTCAATATTATTAGTGCGAGCATGGAACATAGGGTTCATCGCAACTGCTAATGTGCTCTGACTATCTGTAAAGATGGTGGTGGTAGAAGACTCAACAACACCAAAATCATCCATAAGGTATCTGAGCCACACACATTCGACACTCGCTGTGAAAGCTTCTCTATATTCAGCCTCACAACTAGAAGTGGACACAATAGGCTACTTCTTGCTCAACCAAGATATGCATGAGCTACCAAGCATGAAGCAAAAACCACTATGGATACATGAATGTCATAGAAACTAACCCAGTCAGAGTCTGAAAAAAACATGCAAATCTAGCAGTAGTGATCACCCCTTGAGATAAAACAATCCAAATAGATGGGCACCAGTCAAGTAGTGAAAGGTTCACTTAACCTCCTACCAATGCTTGACACCTAGGCAATGCATAAACCTGCTCATCTGTGAGATAGCAAACTGAATATCTGACTGAGTAATTTATAAGTAAATCAAGCATCCAACAGCCTGCTGATAGAGAACAACATCAAATGCATCTCCTAATGAAGACTCAACCATAAACGTGTTTCCATATGATTTGCAATAGGTTTGCAATCTTCAACGCCAAAACATTAGAATAATGTGTCAATATATTTTGTTTGACACAAAATTATTCCGCCATCAATTTGCATAAATTGAATGCCCAAATAATGATGCAAATGCCCCAAATCCGATATCTCAAAGAAGGCATGCAAATCCGTCTTAAAATCACCAATATGCTTCTCACTAGGACCAGTGAGCAGCATGTCATCAACATTGACAACAATGATCAGAAGCAGATCATTTGCACGCTTAATATACAAGGTGTTCTAAATTGGACTATTCTCAAAACTAGGCATGTATCTTTTCATACCAAGCATGTAGTGCTTGCATCATACCATATAATGCCTTTTTCAACCTGCATACTTTATTTTCATGCCCTTTCTACACAAAACCACGGGTCTAAAAACATACACTTCATGCAAGTCACCCTTCAGAAATGCAGTTTTAATGTCCACAATTTATACATTCTAACCATGATGAGCTCCAAGTGCACAAATGCTATGAACAATAATCATTTGGCATGTGGGAGCAAAGGTCTCATCAAAATCAATACCTCTTTCTTGAGCATAATATTTTGCAACAAGCCTAGCCTTATACCTATCAACTATTCCATCAGGCTTATGCTTCAACTTGTATACCCACTTAGTGCCAATGCCCTTCTTGCTAGGAGGTAAGTCACATAAAGACCAAGTACCATTTTTCATAGTAGCATCATATTTTGATTGCATAGCAGCCATCCAATTTCTTGAATCTTGTGCTTCATTAAACGAAACAAGCTCATTCTCATCAGAAAAACTAGAGGCAACCATAGCATAGCAATCTGATGCAAAAGAAGCACTATGAGAGCCTAAATGAGTATGATATGAAAGACGTGCATCTAATTTGCTATCTCACAAGGTATACACTAGCAACTTAGACATAGTTTTTGCCTCCTCTAAAGCAGATCGCTCATCAACAAGTGCATCATGTAAACTTGCATTAGAAATGGAATGGTTTGCATCATCATCTGAACCTACAAAGGTTGAGAAATTGCCTCATTTAGACCAGCATTAGACAATCCACTTGTAAAAAGAGAAAGCAAAGTGATATATACATCTTTGGAACTAATTGATGTCTCCTTAGTACATGAAACTAATGGCTGAATTACATCGTCTATAAAAACAACATCATGGTATAGACGATAGCCTTTCCTTTCAGAATTGTACCCAACAAAAATTTGTGGATGATATAGACAATAGCCTTTCCTTTCAGAATTGTACCCAACAAAAATATATTTCACTGATTTATCATCCAATTTCCTGCATTGTTGTTCAAGCACTAATTCATATGCCAGACAACCAAAGACATGCAGGTGAGCAACAGATGGCTTGCAAACATGGCAAGCCTCATATGGAGTGATAGATTGCAATGCTTTAGTGGGACACCTTTTAAGTATATATGTTGCATACATAACAACATCAAGCTAAAAGCTATGTGGTAAAGCCAGACTCTTGACCATACACCTCGCCATCTCTATGAGTGACTTGATCTTCCTTTCTGCAACTCCATTCTGTTGAGGTGTATACGGTACTGTACATTGATGTTTTATCTTACATTGAGCCATAAATGCATTAAATTCAAAAGACATATATTCCCCCTCTTGATCAGAACAAAGGATGCCTATTTTACATGTTGATACATTTTCAACCAAAACCAAAAACTGTTTGAAGCACATAAACACTTCAGACTTTGCTTTCAATGAATATACCCATGCATGCCTAGAAATATCATCAATGAATGTCACAAAGTAAAGGTAGTTCCTGAAAGAAGGTGTTTGCATAGGACCACAAACATCACTGTCAACAAGCTTCAATTTTTTAGTAGCTCATACTGAATCATCTTTTGGGAAGGAGGAATGTTGCATTTTGCTCAAAATACAGCCTTCACATACATGTTTACCAGTTGCCTCAAGTTTGGGCAAAGAGGATACCATTTCAGATTTCTGCAGGCATAGCAAACTAGCAGAATTCAAATAACCAGAGCATGCATGCCAAAGCTTTGCATCTGACATAGCTTGAGAATCTTGAATTGTGCATGTTGAATCATTCACAGATATTGCATAATCTATAAGCTTATGCAACCTATGACATAAAATGCCAAAAGCAATGATGATGTCGCCATTTGACAGATCATGTATTGTACATCTATTATCAACAAATTTCACAACCAAGCCGATCTTCACTAATGTTGAAATTGATAACGAATTTTCCTTGATCCCTGACATAAATAAAGCATCCAATAATGTAAAAGAACTACCATCAGCATTAGTCATAATGATCTTACCAACTCCCATGACAAGTTAAGAGGATTTGTTGGTGCATGTGACAATATTCCATGTAGGGGCAGGCTCAAGTGAAGTGAAGAAACTGTGTTGCGAGGTAATATGTTTGGTTGCCCCTCTACCAAAGTACCAAAAATCTGAGTCTACTATCGACATACATTGTTCATGAGAAGATGGCTCATATCTGCAAACAATAGTAAATGCCCATTCTTCATTCTGCACAAGATCTGTAGACTCTGATTTGGGTATAGAGGCCTCTACAACAACCATTCTAGCCTCTTTTTTCTTTGCCTCTTTTGCAACCAATTTTAGACGACTCTTTATGACATGATCATTTCCTTTACAGTATTCGCAAAAGAATTTTTTCTTTTCTGTTTTCTTCTCGTCTTTGTCATCTTTCTTTGATTGTGCAAAATTAGCATATTTTTGCTTACTAATAGATGAGCTCCATTTACTTTTTCTCTTCTGACTATCCAGGAAAGTTTGATCTACAACATGCATAATGGACATGTTCTGCCTAGACTGATCTTCCTGCAACAAAACAGAAACTAACTCCTCAAATGTTAAGGCATTTGGATTGCCTTTCATCATCAATCGAAGAGTAGAAGCAAAATTGTGATATGAATCTGGAAGACCATTCTAAACAATCAGCACAAGTGAATTATCTGGCAAGACTTCATTACCAAAAATCAACTTCTCCTTCAAATCTTTGATCTTTGTCAAAAAAATTTCCATGGAATCTCTTTCATTCATGTGCTCACTCTCCAACTATTTTTGGAGGTAATCAACACGAACCTCATTCCTTGCATAGTATAAAGTGTTAAGTGTATCCCAAGCATCCTTTGCTGCTTTGCAAGAGCGAATGTGAGGAATAATGGCACATTTGACAGACAAGGCTTACAATGCATGTGCCTGAGCAACTCTGCCATCCCAACGATGTTGCTTTGCAATAGGTGCAGTAGGAACCATAGCACGAACAGGATCCTAAAGATCACCATCTTCAACACCATTAGCATCACCTTCAGTAACTGTATTTGCAGTTGTAGTAGGACGTTTTTCAACACCCTACACAATATTCCACAGTCCTTTTGCAACTAATACATGATGCATCATGTATGCCCATAATGGGTAATTGCTACCATCCAACTTATCCTCAACAACCAACATACGGTATACATCAATGCTTTTAGCCATGGCCACTAATTAAAACACCTTGATGCAAAAAAATGATTGTATCACAAAAAGTTGAATAGAACTACCTTGTTGAGTTCTACTAAACCTATAGTAGACTTCAAGGCCATTATACTGGCGAACCAAAACATGTATATATGTTTGGCACAAAAAGATGAAATTGCCTGCATAGGTGTTGCGATAGTGTGTTTAGAGGCCAAAACGAGCTCAGATTGCAATTTTGACACCACAAAGAGAAGTCTTTTTGAACTCCTAATTGCCTTGAGTAAGTATGCTCACAAATTTTTATGTGATTCAAAGACTATGACCAAAAGAGTGTCGACGATGCCATAGATGAAGTGACGACCTGTTCTGATACCAATTGTTGGAATTTGAGGTCTATGGAAGGAAGCGGACAGCACAAAGAAGAAGAATCTTAGAGTACAACACACAATACTGAATCACCAAGAGAATGTTCAAAGATAAGTAACTAATTAGGGTTATAGGCGTATATAAAAGTCGGGGGGAAAAAAATATCCTAAAGAGGGAAAAAAGTGTTTCGATGGTCCTAGTGTGTTCACACAGATCACTACCGAAATATATCAATAGTTTGATAAAAATTTTCAGCCATAACTAAAAAACTTTGAAGCAAGAAAATACCTCATTCTTTGATTTCATAGGATACAACCATGTATGGCAAGTAGCATCATCAATGAAGATAACAAAATATACATGTTTCCCAAAAGATGGAGTCTTGAGGGGACCATATACATCACTATGAACAAGCTGCAATTTTCTTGTAGTGTGTGTATGACTATCTTTTGGAAAAGAAGCACGATGCATTTTTCCAAGAATGCAACCCTCACATGCATGCTTTTCAATGGACTCTAAGTGTTGCCATACCAATAACCATGTCCTTATTTTACAAGGAAAGCAAACTATTCAAGTTCAAGTGACCAAAATGAGCATGCCAAAGCTCCATTTCAACCATGGAAGAAGTGTGAGCAACCAATATATTTGAGGCAGCACTCTTGTATGTATCCAAGTGATACAAACCATTACATAATGTACGGACATCACAATAATACCACCATTGGTGAAATCATAAACCATACACTTATCATCAACAAAGTGTACATGAAGTCTAGCTTTGACAATCAATAGAATTGAAATTAAATCTTGATACCGGATCATACAATGCATTTTTCAAGAGAATCACACCTCCATTTGTAGTCATAAGCTCAATTTCTCCTACTCCAATGATATGATAAGAGGCATTGTTTGCACATACCACATGTCCTTTGGATGTGTATTTAAAAGATGCCAAAAATCTTTTGCATGAAGTTATGTGCTTTGAAGTGCCACTATCAAAGAACCAATCTGTATCAGTCTCATTCACAACCATACATTTAGAATGCAATGATGCATCACAATGACATGTAACAACACATGCCCAAAAATCTTGAGCCATGTTGGCTTCTTCTTTCTTTGCTTTTGAAGAATTTTTCAATAATAGACATGTCGGATTCCTTCTTTTCATTGCACTTAGGAAGCTTTCTACACTCATCAATAGTATGACCAAGCTTTCGATAATATTTGCTTCTCTTTTTCTTTTGCAAATTAGCATCATTAGAGGAATGAGTGGGAGGAAAGTTGAGGCTTTGGTTTTGATGAACCCAACTTAACCATACTTGCTCATCCATTTTTGTGAGATAGCAAGAGCTTGTGTTTCCTCAATCAAACCACTCCTATTGACTCTAGATTGCTCTTCTTGCAAAAGAAGAGAGACAACCTCATCAAATGCATAGATATTTGGATTCCCTTTTGCAACCAAATGAGTGGTGTCAAATCTTTGAAAAATTTCTGGTAATCCTTTCAACAATGTAGAGATGAGTGATGCATCCGAAATAATCTCATCTATGTTTTCCAATTTCTCTTTCAAGTCCCTAATGTGTATCACCTACACATCCTCAAACTCATTTTCAGCCATACCTACATCCTTAAGTTGCTTCCTCAAGTATGCAACACGTGCTTCATTACGCATGGCATACAAAGAAGAAAGAGTGTCTCATGCCTGTCTTGATGTAGAACATGAACGAATGTGTGGAACTATATGATGCTTCACAAAAAGCACAAACATGAGCTTGAGCATCTCTTCCATCCCATCTAAGTTCCTCCTATGTAGCTGAAGGGGTAACCATTATACTTAAAGAAGAAGCTCCATCTGTGACAGTAGACTCTGAAGTAGATCTGGCGGTTCTTTGATCTACATCTATGTTCCATGGTTGCTTCGCAGCAAGAGCATGTTTCATCATGTAAGACTACATTGGATAATTGGTCCCATCAAGCATATATTCAGCTTGAAGCATGCCAAACAAGTCATTGTTGCCCGCCCTTTCACTAAAGAACAAGAATGTGACACGATCTTTACTTCAATGAAAGCTGAAATGAATGTTGAAATTTCAGCTCACAACTCGTCACTCTAATGGCAATTCTGACTGTATGAATGACTTTCAAATGGGGATAAACCCCAATGCATCTAATGGAAATGTTTTTTGCATCGTGAAGATCACTGTTCTATGCTTCGAAGGCGATTTGCACTGTTCAAAGTACGAGCGTGCCGAGACACAAAAAAACACAACTTAAGAGTTGAACCTTCTCTGATACCAGTGTTGGGTGCGTGTAGAAGTGCAAGAGACACTCAAGAAGCACACACAAGGAGCACAAATGCAGCAAGACACATCCCTTTCAAGCTTTATTGTATTGTAAACCACATGGCACACTTCCTCATGCATTTATTTCCAATTTGTACATTATATCTCTTTTAGATTCCCTCCCTCCCTCCCTCCCTCCCTCCCTCCCTCCCTCCCTCTCTCTCTCTCTCTCTCTCTCTCTCTCTCTCTCTCTCTCTCTCTCTCTCTCTCTCTCTCTCTCTCTCTCTCTCACACACACACACACACACACACACACACACACATTTGTATAACCTATCTATTTCATGCACTTGAGCGATTGTATCTTATCTAAAATTCATCTACTATATCTCACTTACATTGAGATCAAATTTTCTAACTATGTATATTCCTTGTGTTATCTACATGTGTACACTATTTACCTATCTATGCAATATTAGCTAAATATATGAGATATATGCATTATCTGCTCTCTATATATTCAACATGTACCGAATTATATAGTTGAATATACAATATCAACTTATCTATACTCCTATTTCGACATTGTCTTGCTGGTTTGTGTGTATGTATGTTTATTTCTTCTTATCTCTTGCCTTCCTAACCATCTACCTTGTAATTTGTCTGTGTGCATATTTGTCTATGCTGCTATCCACATGCATGAGTCTTAATGGACTCGAATGATGGAATGCAACAAAGCAATAAGAAATGTAACTTCAAGTATTGGCTGCACATGGATCACTAGGCATCCCAGTGATATGGTGATGACTTCAAAGAGCAATCGCATGAAAAAACTATTGATTAAAAATTCAGTATGATTAAGATGAATCAAGGAGCGATGGTTTGTTCTTCCCTAAGATCAGCTTCAGAGCAACCAAGATATATTTATGAACTTTCACAAGATGTATCCCAAGAAGATAATGGACATCTTTTAGTATCTTCAAATCTAATTAAGGTTGAATTAAAATATATCAGAGTACCTGCAGACACATTGGAGTACCATCCGTAAGGTGAACTTTTAAGGTGTTCATGTAAATACATCAACTGAAAACTTTTTTTAATACACACTTTCACGAACTCTTTGTGTGGAAGCAAAAAAGATAATAAATGACAATTAGGACATCACTGTCTTGAGCTTCATTGAGTCGGAGATGGCATGTAATGGAGGGAAGATCCAAGCAATAGACTAGGGTGCCAAGCTTGGACTAGTTTCAATTTTACAACAGCTAGTAAGTGACAACCTTTGTCACGTTCCCAATGCCTAGAGCTCTCTTAGAAGTCAAGAGACGATGAGCTTAAGGATACAAGCTTGGTTGTACCAAAAGGCCACTTCATCAAGAAACCCCCTGTTCAATATACTCTGCACCCCCATGATCATACATGAAGTTGGGCTTGCATTTTCATAATTTGCTTCTACAGAATTGTCATACCAAAAGCCCGCTGCATCAAGAAACTCTCTGTTCAATACAATCTGCAACCCCATGATCATACATTGTAAATCTGCCATCAAACATCTTAATTATCACCCAACCATGCTTAGTTTTCAGCCTTTTAATTATTTACAAATAGATGTATACCCATTAATTTATCTTTGATTAGATCAAATTATCTTTCTTTCATTTCACTTTCTCTCTCCTCTGAATGAGTCCAGACGTGCATGTGTGCCATGCATGCACATGTGAGTTTCTCGAGGAAGATGTCCTTAAAGGTTTATCGTTTTCTTGGACAAGAACGCATTTCCACCGTTGCCATTGAAAAACAAAAACAAATGAAAAAGTAGAAATACAGGCTAGTGGCTAGAATATGGGTCACAGAAATAAGATTCAGAATCTCCTTTGCACAAGCAATGACAATACACAGGACACGAGGAAGAAGTCTGAGCTGAAGGAAAAAGAAATGTGAACGAATAAACCTACATGTCACTCAATGAGGATCCAACTTTAAGGGAAAGGTCCTCACAGTGCTCAGCAGAGTTCACGTGCTGTCTGTTTTTAATGTTATTATTGAAGCGAAAATGGGATTTCATCTAGCAGATGAAACAGCTCCGAAGCACAAGCTTTTACCATGCTGCTCCTCTGCCTAGATAGGGAGGGGACATGCATGTTTTTTTGGGTGATTGGATTACACTTTTTGAATCACAGAACGGAGCATTGAGCGCACATGTATGCTCAATTCAGTGAACTCTGATCGCAGGAATTAGGGGCACATGCTAAACGGTCATCCAATTTTCAATGATCATAATTAAATATGCAATGCTAATCATACATTACGGTCACCTAATTAAAGTAGAGTCTTCATCAATCATAGCAAATATCCTACCTTATTGTGAGAGCTTTGTAAGAGTTTTAGTACTAGTGTAGGCACAACCTTCGCACTTGTGAATTCCACGAATGATTTAAGATGGACAATGAATCTCTTTCCATAGTCAATAGCGAGAAAATTTCTCACTTCTTCCACTCGAGGAACAGCAACAAGCGACCAAAGGGTATATGATTGTTTTAGAAAATTATACTATAGTGGAATTAACAAAAATTACAGCCATCGAAATGTTGCATTTCCAACTTTATTAATGCTAATTGTAATCAACTTTGTTGTGCACTTGTTATAGAAACAATATAAGAAAGAGTATAGCTGCATTTCTCAGCTGGCGGGAGACTTACAACAGTATTCACGACTCACAACTGCAGTATAGAGGGAACGCAATCTTTTCATTAAACCAGAACAACTGCCATATAGAGGGAACAACAGCAATCTTTTAAGTAAGTCAGGGCGCAAGCATGTATAATACGCAAGCTTAACCAATAGTTCCACATAAAGCACTAACAATTGCAGCGCAAGGCTATTTTTCAAACAGACAGGAGACCTGAACAAAAAAATTTAGTCGGTGGACATTCTTTTCAGATCACCCCAGAATTCACTGGACACGTAATCTATAGTATTATGCCACGTTGACAAAAAAGTGTTTTCTTCACTGTACTTCAGGTGACCAGGACTCCATGTGCCCCCCCGTAAGAGAGATCTGTATCCAATCTTATCACTGCATATGCCCAAACCTTTGTCCATTTGCACAGTGTTGCACATCGTAATTCCCTGATTCAAAGTCACTTGAAGGTGTATATAGTCCCAAACTGAGAGCGCGATGGATAGGCACCAAGAATCTATCCCATCAATCGAATTAGTCTAGGCACAAATCATTCAACCATTGCAAATTCCCCCTGATGGGGCACATATTACGTTTTCTCACAACGAAGTGCTGCATGCTATACACTAATCATGAAAGCACAACATACTCAAGACTTGTAAGCCCTTTGAAGGCATTCCCAGATAAAGAGTTGCAGTTATTCCTGCACTTTTAACTCCTTTGAGCCTAATGGCAAAAACATTGATCGAGTAGACTGTCCATCCTAAAAGCACCATTAACATCTGTACAAAATGAAATATATCCATTCAAAGCTCTGGAACTCAAACACCCAAGTTGAATTTAAGATATGAAGAAAACAATCTCAGTATAAAACATTCAGAAAAATCTAACCAATCTCAGTTTAAAACATTCAGAAAAATCTAAGAGATCTGGAAGGTCCAAATAATTAAATATCAAAATCTACTGACATAGGCAAGAGGATTTTACCAGGAGAAGAAACATAAGACGCTCAGATGAATGGTCGCAGTGAAGATCTTAGTGGCCGAGTTCACGAGCTGTCCGTTTTCAAAGTTATTACTAAAGAAAAGCCAAAATGGGATTTCAATCACTCGTGCTAGGTTTGGATGATTTCATTTTTGGATCAGGTTGTCTTATGTGGGACTAGACAGTATGTATACCTTCTTTGATATTGCATCCCCCCTTTTCGAAGCTTCTCTCAAAAGCGAAAGCAATCAGAGAAATCCTAGCTTTAGTGATTGAAAAATAACCCAACGTGGTTTTTCTAGCACTAAATTGCGTTACAGAAAAGAGCACTCCATCCCACTTAAAGCTTTGAGAAAATCCACATCATGAAAAGAATGTTTGAGAGAGACCGAAGTGTCATCATCATGAAGCTAGTCAGAGAGACGCTTATGAGCATCTACAAAACGCTTTGTTCACCTGGATGTGAGGGTTATCATTCCCTGTGACCTCAAAAAATCTCATGCAAAATGGAGCATTTTCACATAAAACGACCAACACCTCCGAACTGGAAATCGGTAGTGTATCCCTCATTACTTCTTGAAGTTCTTCATCTTCTTCTTATCTTCTTGTTATTGTGTCCCACTTATGCTACTTGTTACAAGACATACCGCAACCAGTCAATCATGAAGCGAAGAGTCTTGCAGATAAATGATACAAATGAGCAACGACAACATGTCCTTAAAAGCATGCTCGTTGTCACCTTGGCCATTATGGAACTGGAAAATTCTTTGTACCAAACAACTTTGCCCTTCATTATGTTCACCACTACTAGGGTGAAAACTTCTTTGCAGCAAAGAACTTCAAAAGGTTGAAATTAATTGATGCAAAGAAGTTACATCCTGCAAAGGATTGGGGTGGGGGCAAAAAATAAAATAAGTTGTTCTCCCATGAAGAACTACCACAATCTATTCATGCATACAAAAATAAACAAGTGAAATACAACAAAATAGATATACATAAAGTAAACAAACAAAGCACAAACAAAAATATACCATCCAAAGTAAAGATCGACACATTTGACATAACATAAGGAAAGCACACCCTGCAAATGATGGAAAAAGAAAGTAAAATGTATTAAGTAATTCTACAAGCCTACACCATGATATAGAGAAGGCACAAACAAGACACTTGTAATGGACTTGTAAAAACAAAAAACTAAGATCACACAAAAAGCTGAGACCACAGAAAAAAGAGCGAAGGCAAACAAACATGAATCTAGAAAAAAGAAACAAAGAAAACAAAAACAAAAACAAAAAATCGAGAAAAACGTGCACACACAAAATGGAGTAACCCTTACAAATACCTCATCCAATCAACCACAAGCAGAAACATGAAAACTACAGACATAAGAAAAAGCAAAACCCAGTGGGGGGGGGGGGGGGGGGGGGGGGGGGGGGGGGGGGGGGGGGGGGGGGGGTTGGGGAGGAAAGAGCTGAAAAGCAGCTGGTTTCCATGAACACACATTGAAGGCAACCTAAATAGCCTTTGTGAAGTCAATTATGGAACAAGGAAGGCTACTCACTAGAAAAGGAGGCTGCTCCCTAGAGGATTAACCCACTCCTGCAGTGCAAGTCCAGCATAAGCAGGTGGTTATCAGAAGGGTATTGTGATATTTCCTTTCATCATATACCCATTGAATATAGTTCTACATTCCTCAGTTCCACATTGCTCCATGCATATCATTGCCCTGATTTACAAATGGTACACCCACCTTATCCCATATTTGTATCAGTTTCTATTCCTTGTGCTCTTCCTTGTCCTTAATCCATGCAGGAAGTCCTTTGTTATTCATCATCTCCCAGGCACATGTCAACCTAGGGACACTAGGGTATGTTGCTTCCTCTCGAGCTCCTCCCTTCATAAAGTCTGTGCACATTTTGTATGCACATCAATGGACATGTAACACATGTTTTCAAACTGTGTGCATGTAAACCATCCACAGAGAGATGGTACACCTATCATCAACAGCACAACAACAACCATCCACAGTTGTATCATTTCAAACTTAAATAAATGGAATTCGCTTAGATGCTGATAACTGTTGCAGCTGCTCAATCTTCCAAGCTTCTTGAATTCTTCCTGCCTGCTTTAGGCCAAAACAAAGAGATCGATAGGTCCAATCATCAGGAGAACAACCCAATTGAGGCATCTCATTGAAACACTCTAAGGCATCATCGATCCTATTGGCTCTTACATATGCAGAAATTATAGAATTACATACAACCACAGTCAGGCCTGCGCCCAAGGATTTCAATTCATTGAAAACCTTCACAGCTGCATCAATAGAGCCAGATTTGCTAAGCCCATCAATGAGGCTACTGTAGGTGTATGGATCTGGACCACAGCCCCTTGCTTCCATCTCCTTCATAAGTTTGTTAGTTAGGTCTGGAAGACCTGCTTTTGCAAAGGCATGAATCAAAGTATTGAATGTCACTGCATTGGGTGTGCATCCAGTACTCTCCATCTCTTCAAAGTAAGCATATCCTTCTTCAAGCTTGCCTGATTTGGTTAAAGCATCTATGAGTGAGCTGTAAGCAACAACAGTGGGAGTCAAACCCCTCTCTTTCATCTCACAGAAGTATTGTTCAGCTTCATCAACAAATCCTGATTTTCCCATTGCACTGACAAGAGATGTGTAAGTTACAACATCTACCACACCTGGTTTGCTTTTTATTTTGTCAAACAGAGATTTTGCAGCAGCCAATTTGTTTGCTTTTCCCAAACTATGAACAAGGATAGAAAAAGTGTAGGAATCAGGATAAACACCTTCCTCTGCCATCTGCTCTACAATGTAAGTTGCTGCATCAATATGCCCTGACCTTCCAAGTGCTTTGAAGAGTGTATTGTAAGTAATAAGGTTTGGCTTGATGCCATAGTTTCTCATGTCTGTCCATACCTCATAAGCCTCATCAATCAGATTTGCCCGGCCCAAAAGATTGATTAATGTACTAAAAGTAATGACACTGGGACTGATGTCTCTTTTCTTCATGGTATCATATAATCTCAGAGCCTCTGGAAGGTTCCCACTCTTACCAAACATATCAATGAGAGTATTATATGTTATTACATTTGGCTCAATATTCTTGCTTTCCATTTCCTTGAAAAGTTTCACTGCATCAACTGATCTACCTTCCATTGCATACCCTTTTAAAACAGCATTAAAGAGGCTTGGCCTTAATGCACCCGATTGCAAAATGAGTTCCTGCAATAAATTATAGGCAACATCAACTTCACCACTTTGAGACCATGCAAATACTAAATCATCCAAAATGGCTGCATCAGGAACCCGATTTTTGGACTTCAATTCCACATAAAGTTCATAAGCCGCCTTTGAATGCCCTGACTTCACTAGAGTTTGGACCAATGCCTTGAAGACACTCATAGGGGATCCCACACCATGTCTTTTTGCTTGCTGCAACAAATCACTTGCCTCTTCATAATGACCCGCTCTACTGAGAGCAACTATCAGGCCAGAATAGATGGTCCTTTTATAATAACCACCCATGCCTTTCAGCTGTACAAAAATGTGAAAAGCATTCTCCAACTGACCTAATCTGGCCAGTCCACTTACAAGCAACATTAGTGCATTTAAGCTCGCCACCTTGTCCTTTGCCTTCATCTCTAGGAAGACTCTGTAAGCTTCATCAATTTTACCTTGTTGACAAAAGGACCTGATGAGAGAAGATTCTTGTAATGAATCCTTTGACATGCTCTCAAAAATGTGAGAGCCAGAATCTTCACCCTCTGGATTCACTTGATCTCTCTTCCTCCCTTCCCCAGTATCCCCCGTTGAACCTAGAGGAAACAGCAGATGCTAAGACAATGTGAGAATCAAATATCATTCTCCCTTATACTCAGAATAAAAAGCACATCCAGTTCACGTAAAAAACTTTAATCATTCAATTGAAGCTTGTTCTTATTGATCCTCCACAAATAGAGGACTCAAAAAACCCATGTCTATCTAAGCAAGCAGTTAGTTACAGCTGCTGTTTCTTCTTTTAAGGTACAGAGAAAATAATTTTCTTATCTAGCACATTAGAGCCCCAGCACTGCTCGTTACTTTGATCTCTCAACAGACCCATGACACATTTCGGAGAACCATGACTTCTGAGTACCATCTAGACCATCAAGACTATTCCACTTACAGGTACCTTGTGCCAACAAAAGATCATACTAAAAGATAGACCACATGGCAACAAATAGGGAAAATAATGACTAAGTTTTATGGAAAAAGGGTTATGCACTGAATTACAAACCGGTAACCCTACAGTGATTTCAGTTATGTCGACCAAGTGGACCAAAGTGTCACCCTTCGTCACAAAAATCCACACCTCCACAGTGAAAGGAAAAACTTCGCTTGAAGTGGCTGAAACCCAAGCATCACAAGGCATAAAGCTCCTTTCTCACTTGCCCTAAATAAAGATGTTTCATTATTTAATATCAAATGGCTTTAGTTGGTTGTACATAGGGATCAAAATTTTCTTCAATAATATAAAAAATAGTCCAATTCAAGATTTCCTCTTTACAGTTTCAAAAACCTTAGCAGTAGATTACTTAAAGTCTCGCAGCAACCATTTTCAAAGGAATATCTTTTCAACTTCCGTGTATAATGTGATTTAAGAAAATACAGATACATAACTTTTCTTGAAGATCAATATACACCACAGACACGAAACAAAATGAAATATTACGATAGATTAACATTTTCAAAAGGCGAACAAGATCCGTGTGGCCAACAAGCAAACAGAGAAGAAAAGAAAAAGAAGGGAGCAATTTATAAGAGGAACAGGAGAGAAGATGACATGGAAGAAAATAATATTTAGACAGCTTTAAGATGCCAAACAGACCTGAAGAACCAAAAGATAGGAACATGGTGGATCAAATAAAGGATACTACTGTTAAGTGAAAACAGCAACGAGATAATAAGAAGCTGTGATGCCATAGAAACCAGAACCGTTGGAAAATCTTTTATTCATGTTTCTACCTTCACCTACAGTTTAGTTTCTAAAATTAGAAAGTTTTAATTGGGCTTTGTTACAAATTTTCTCAGCTTTCACTACATCATCATGATGTATCACCCTATATGATCCCATCGCTTGGTTTTCACCAGTTTGGTCAAAGACTGACTGGAAATGCAAACTCGGTGCAAACTTAGACTTTTTATATATTCGGTTACTTTTAGGTTAAACATTACATGTTCATCAAAGAAACATTTTTTTAATTGAAAAACCTAGGCTCAGACATGTAAATTTGTAATTGCTACTTTCGGCTTTTTCTCACCAACTGAACCGCTTCTTCTATTAAAAAAAAATGCTTCACACATCAATAAATAAGCACGATAGGCTGCCTCACACAGCTCAGCTCATTACATTTTCACTCTAATCTGCAAGCCTCTATTTTCAGGACTAGCAGCTTATACTGAAAGAGTTCCTGTAATCTCAGATTTTGCATATGATTACACATTTATTCATTAAATTTCTGCAGCATACATTTCTGTGTGTTCTTATCTCTTGTGCTTTCTACGATTTTGGCTGAACAAATTCCAACATTTGGTATTAGGGTAGAAGGAAACACGAGAAAAAAAACAGGATCGTATCACCGCACATTTCATCTTAGTCCTATTATGAGCTACAACAGGAACAATCTTATTACTAGGCTATTTCTAGAGTTGTTACAAAAAGCAAATTCACACAAGTTGGTTTTCACATATGGAAAACAAAACTCCATTTCCATGTCAACGTCGGGAGGGGCACAAGCAAAGTACATTCATGCAAGATGTGTGAAGGAAAGAATCATAGAGAAAAATTTTGCAACAAAACCAATGAATCTGCAAATGTGACAGACAAGTTGAAATGTACATCAAAAACAACGCCGAAAGATGTGCAAAATATTGAAGATTATGCTTTCTAAAACCTACTTACTTTCAACTAAGTTAATCATTTTCAAATCTGTTGGGTTAAAGCCATTTCAATGCTTCTGTTAACTTCTTTGTACAGTTCAAATTTTTTAATGCACGGGTTCAAATTCTATAGGAGTACCTCAAATTCTTGAAGGGTCAAAAGTTCTTGTGTTAACTCTTCTGTATATAAAAAGAAAAATCAGATAAATACTTTTTTGATATGTTATTGATAGAGGGTAAAAATTTCCACCAGATTTTTGTAAAAATCTACTATTGAGACCCTTCAAGATTTCTCCGAACATTTTTTTGCAAAATCAAGGCTCCCATTCTCATATGTATAAAATGGCTCTTTTTAGGTCACATCAAAGGAATCATAAACAATGGCAAAACAAACCCTTAAAAGATCTTGTGTGCTCTCTCTCTCTCTCTCTCTCTCTCTCTCTCTCTCTCTCTCTCTCTCTCTCTCTCTCTCTCTCTCTCTCTCTCTCTCTCTCTCTCTCTCTCTCTCTCTCTCTCTCTCTCTCTCTCTCTCTCTCTCTCTCTCTCTCTCTCTCTCTCTCTCTCTCTCTCTCTCTCTCTCTCTCTCTGTGTGTGTGTGTGTGTGTGTGTGTGTGTGCGCGCGTGTGTGTAACCTGCAATGAATGACCTGCTATAGGTGTGAAACAAGGATGAGCATAGTTACCAGCACGATTGGAAACCTTCGATTTGGACCGGCTGGAAACAGAGTTTCCAAGTTTCCAAAAATCTAGAAACAGTAGGAAACGGGAAACCGTAATACACTTGTATGTATGTATGTATGTATGTATGTATGTATGTATGTATGTATGTATGTATGTATGTATGTATGTATGTATGTATGTATGTATGTATGTATGTATGTATGTATGTATGTATGTATGTATGTATGTATGTAATGTATGTATGTATGTATGTATGTATGTATGTATGTATGTATGTATGTATGTATGTATGTATGTATGTATGTATGTATGTATGTATGTATGTATTATGTATGTATGAATGTATGTATGAATGTATGTATGATGTATGTATGTATGTATGTATGTATGTATGTATGTATGTATGTATGTATGTATGTATGTATGTATGTATGTATGTATGTATGTATGTATGTATGTATGTATGTATGTATGTATGTATGTATGTATGTATGTATGTATGTATGTATGTATGTATGTATGTATGTATGTATGTATGTATGTATGTATGTATGTATTATATATATATATATATATATATATATATATATATATATATATATATATATATATTTTACATACATACATACATACATATACACACACATTATGTATATGTGTGTGTATGTGTATGTGTGTGTGCCTCTCTCTCTCTCTCTAGATATACATATAAAGATATATGAATCATATGATATTAAATAATACATTACCATTGACAATATCCATTTAAGCTTCAAATTTCAAACACCAAAAATAAAAAACTAAAGTTCATGGACCCTTGACCCTTCACATTTGAGTCAAGATAATAAAGTACATATAATGTTCAAACTGCATGAATCAGTTATCACACACCACATTGTAGACAAACAAGAATGATAAGAATTAAAACACATCAATGATCATATATTAAAACATAATGAAACATCAACACAATCATCAATCATTAGTATCATCCAATATATTGGTAGTTGATGCTGACTTGCAAGGAGGCTAGGTAGTAGGAGCTCGCCTTTGAAAAGGCACAGCGGAGGGAAGATAGGTGCTCAAAGGCACATTGACTCCTGTTGGAATGAATGTTGAGAAACGCCAAAACACAAAGGCAAACAATAGAAAACGTCAAGACTCGAGGCATTTCAACCCAAGGATGAATTAAAAAAATAATAGCCTAGAAACGTGTTTACATTTGGAAACGAGCCGAGGAACAATGAACCGTTTCCAAAGGCCGGAAATGCCATTTCTAATAAGTATGTTGATAAGATTGTACACTTTATCCAGCAACATAGCAGATCAGGAGTGGAATTAGAAGGAATCATTGTACACACTTTTGCTAATGACATTGTATTGGTTTCAAAGATAGCAGATCAGGAGTGGAATTAGAAGGAATCATTGTACACACTTTTGCTGGTATGCCCAACCAAAGATTGGTTGGCTGGATATGGATTTGACATGGATAAAATACCCACGCTACAGACTACAGTATGATACACATGCTCCCACCTATTCACTTGCTTTGCAAGAACAAATAGGATAGTACAGCAAAAGATATGGCACAGATATACAGAGGACTTGGATCCTTCCTGGAAGACATTACCAATGAAAAAGCATCATTGTAAGAGCTTCTTCTACAGCTTTCAGATAAGGGGTTCATTGAGATGCCTCAGTACATGTAGATCTATATGCCACATCACATACGAGTTGCTATTGGGCAGCTTAGAGTATCATCACAACATTTGGAGATTGAGAGAGGTCGGGCTAGCAGGACACCTAGGGAAGATTGTATACGCCCCGTTTGCTAGACAAAGGTGGAGCGAGGAGCATTATGTTATATGATGCCTTGCATATGTTGAGCTTAGGGTTCAGTTCAAGATAGAGGGATCATTACAACATTGTATGAGGAGCGAGGATCAGTCTTGTTTTGGACTGTTCCTCATTGCTGCATACCTCAGACGCAAGACTTTTATACAGACTATACGGGAAGCAGGCGAGGGTATAGAGCAAGAGGATCACCCATTTTTTTCAGAGGATTGAGCCATGCCCGACCCCCAATGGCCTAAGGCTCTCTCTCAAGCAAGCAGAGACTCAAAGAACTAGAAGACAACCTCGTGTTCTCGGATATAGGAGACCCTAACTCTACCAGAATGACATCTTGCAGATCCGATCACTCCATGAGCAACAAATGGAGTGGAGATGTGTGTCCACACTGGAGGACTTTATCTTACACCGGATACTTCATTCACCTATGTATCACATTCTACATCCGCCCCAACCCCATAGTGTACAGCTAGGTTTATGATTTCCCTTTTTTTTCTAGCTCATTGTCATATTTGCTCCTCGTATGACATGGTCATTTTCTATGGTGCCAAAGCCATGATACCTTAGTTCACTTTATGTCTTATTTTATTTTGATTTCCCAGTCATCTAGATTATTGTTGATGTACATGGTTTGATCTCATAGGCATCTAGGTATTGTAAGGAAAGGGAGTGACCACGGTTCCCAATTGTGGGATTCAAGGCAATGGTAACAAACCTGGGTGGAAATGCATCTTGATTGGCTATGAAAGAAAGGTCTACAGACTTGTTGATCCTAAGACCAAGAAATGTGAGTAGAGATGATGTATTTCTAGAAAACTATTCTTATCATAAAATTACTAATGTTCCTATACGTTCTTCCTCTAATAATAATCTATCTTTGTTATTGGATGACATTGATTCTATAGGACTTTTAGATTAGGTCAAAAATGCTCAACAAACCACTCCTAACCCATGGAAAATTCAAATCCTAATTCCGAGTCAAAATCAAATTTAATATAAAAAGTCACAATAACCTATGAAAAGCTAATCAAAAATACCAAAACGCATATGCCATGTGTCCACCATCTATCCACCCTACCTCTACTATTCAAAAGTGATAGATTCATCCATGTGTAGATATCTAAAAAAACACTGTGTATTATGGTCTAAACCAAGCTCCTAGAGTTTGATATTAGAAAATGCCTACTTAATTGATCCAAAAAGGATTCAAAAACAGTCCATCAGCATCCACTCTTTGCAGAAAGATGATTAATGATGTTATCGTTATTTTGATCATTTATGTAGAAAATGAATGCAAGGTCTTTGAATCCTTCATATTATTTTATTGTTCTCAAACCAAAGTTAACTTTGCGCTTTTTGAACAGATTTATACTACAATCTATGCAACATAGCTTGATGAGACTTGTTGTTAAATGATAAGAATTGGGCTTCCATGTGGTTAGATTCATCTTAATCTATTAAGTGAGGATCAAGATAAACACATAAAAACACATGAACAAGAGAGCAAATATACATAGAAATTTAGGTCAAAATAATAATGACTCCAATACATTTAAGAGTTACAAGATATACAGATTCTCCAAAATCACAAGAAAACTCGCTACTCCTAAACTATACTCTGAGAGTCGAAATAAATGAAGAGAAGATATACACTGAAGAGGAATTATAGCATTAACTCATTCAAGTATTCCTCAAAACAGGTAGATATCTTCACAGAAGGTAGGCAAAGAAGTAAATAGTACCACGGCAAAGATAATAGCTAGAATACCTCACCCATATTCTACCTCCCTCTCAAGAGCATCAAGTCCTCCTAGTTGAAAGAGCATATGCCAAAAGCACTCTCAATGGTGTTACTAAAAGAGGTAACCAAGCCCTCTTTACATAGGTTTTAGTAAGCTTCCAAAAGCATATACAAAAGGCACATCTAAAAGCTCCAAAAGTTGATCGCAATTTTTTACACAAGGATGATGCGGCCTTCTCTAATGATGTGGCAGCTATTATAGATGTCATGGCAATTAATACTTGGGCATGAACTCCATGAATGACATGTGGTACTTAGTTTGACCTTTGCGTGGGTTGATCTTTGATCAGATTTCAAGGTTAGGTTTTTACACGCAATTTTTTTGTGGTGGCATGTCTCTCAAAGTGTACTTATGAATATGTGATTTACTTTCCACTCCTAAAACATCAAGATTTGACCTAATTTTGACTATGTCCTAACTGTGATTCAAGAACATTTATGTAGAAATAAGATATATCTTATGATTTTATTATCTTAAAACTGTGATTATATTAGCGAGAGAAATGTGTTAGAAAGATAAGAGAGCAATAAAAAGAATTTTAATAAACAATGACATTTGTATAAAAACATGTCTTATGATTTCTTTTCTTAAAACAATGAGAGACATATTCATAAACAATGAGTGGAAAGTAAATCACATATTCATAAGTACACTTTGAGAGACATGCCACTCCTAAAACATCAAGATTTGACCTAATTTTGACTATGTCCTAAATATACAAATTGATTGTGTAAATGTACAATGATATAATTAGTGTCCTAAATAGATACAATTAGAATTTTACTCTGCAATTCTCTACAAATGAAACAAATACAACATGTACATTTCCATACATCTCTAATGTTTCAAATCACCCCCTATGCTTCCTATGCATGTGTGTTGATATATTTCGGTAGTGATGTGTGTGAACACACTTAGGACCACCAGGGCACTTTAGGAGATTTTGCCCCCCTGGTTTTTTATCTACGCCTATAAACCTAATGGGTCACTAATGATTAATCTAATGTACATTCACTTGGTAGTACACTCTGTGTTGTATTGTTCTCCAAGCTTCTTCTTCTTTCTTGTGTTGTTTGCATGCTTTCGCAGTCCTCGAACTCCAACAATGTGGAGTCACACACTCCATTTTACCTTTCTTTAGCCCCTGAAAGAAACTCCTTGCAAAGGATTTCACTCAAAAGGCTTAAGCACACCTTAAGGCAATGTTTTGCACTCCCAAACAGTTTCCTATTCCTTTTCCCTTTTCATCATCTTCTTTCATCTCTCCTCCATCGTGCAAGGATTGTGAAAAAATCCCTTTGTGCTGAAAATAACATTACCACATGTCTTTGACCAAAAAATCAAAATTTTAGCAATCACCCATGAGTAGATCCTATTACTCGCCCAAAAGAAAAATTTAAGCTGCCAAGTTTAGTTTCGGAGCACCTATCATCATGATTCACCCCCCAATTGTCACAGCTTCGATATAAGACTAAGATTTTCTTCCGAATATTGATAATTACCTATGAAGTTTCTTACACCTTCAAAGAAGATTTATTAGCCTCTCCCGAAAACCTATGCATTATCCTAAAATTTAAATAAGCCCATTAGCCAGCCAAAAGCATAGCCATGTAATTTGATTAAGATAAATAGCAAGCCAAGAATAAACATAAATAGTCAATGAGCAGAAAAACATTGAAACAAAAAATGCAAATCAATAAAGCTACAACGACTAGACAGATCCTTAGAAAACATTCTTTCTCAGGCATGTGAACAGTCATGACAATCTGCAATGACTAGACAAACCCTCAATACAAAGTTCTCTCTCAATCATTTGAACAGTAATGATAATCTTCTACAACTTGCAAAGTATTTCGACAAACCTTATAAATTGTGTTATCAACATAAAGACACAGAGAAGAAAACCAGGACACACTAGATCTATGATTGATCCTTCTGAAACGAATCGTACAATGTTATTTTCAGAAAAAAAGGGGGGAAAAAAGGAAAAAGTGGGGGGGGGGGGGGGGGGAGGGGGGGGGGGGGGGGGGGGGGGGGAGGGGGGGGGGCACTAAAGCACATCAATCCCACAAGCAAAGCTTTGCTGATAAAAACTTACAAGTATTGACAAAGACGCAGAAATTTCATGAGCGGAGTTCTTACAGACCTTCCTTGGAGGAAAATAATCGGATTGAATTTCTCCAAGAATCCTCTAGCATATTGGCTTGCATTTTCCTACATAATCAATCCTCTCTCTCTCTCTCTCTCTCTCTCTCTCTCTCTCTCTCTCTCTCTCTCTCTCTCTCTCTCTCTCTCTCTCTCTCTCTCTCTCTCTCTCTCTCTCTCTCTCTCTCTCTCTCTCTCTCTCTCTCTCTCTCTCTCTCTCTCTCTCTCTCTCTCTCTCTCTCTCTCTCTCTCTCTCTCTCTCTCTCTCTCTCTCTCTCTCTCTCTCTCTCTCTCTCTCTCTCTCTCTCTCTCTCTCTCTCCCCCCCCTCCCTCCCTCCCCCCCCTCCCTCTCTACCCCCCCTCTACCCCCTCCCTCTCTCTACCCCCCTCCCCGCCAACCCCAAAAAAAAAAAACCCTTCCCTCTCCCCCCCCCAAACCTCCCTCCCTCCCTCCAAAAATCTAGAGAAAGCACTTTCTCCAGCTCATAACAAACGGTCTTGTCCTGTGTAAATACATGTACACATGCACATCATGAATTGTGGCATACTAATATAGACATATGCACATCCTCACACCAGCTTGAGATTGTTTGAAAACTGGCAACATGCAAGAGTGGCAGCTAAGGCCAGAATATGTTGTCTATGTCAGAAAGAGCCTAAGCTGGAGTTTGCACTACATATTCCATTGTCCAGCTCTTAAGAGATATATAGCCATTTTTACTGCTTACTCGAAGAGGGATCTGGGCAACTTTTCAGAGTCATGAGATATGGGAACCAGAGATATTTAGGCCTACTTTTACTACGAGCATGAAAACAGAGAGAGCCCTGATGAACAGAGGCAGGATACAAATTTCTTCTGAAATCATTCCATCTGCTATTACATAAAGTGGACAAGTTTGGAGTAAACCCATTCTAGAGGCATATTACTTGACCCTCAGACTGAGCTACAACCCAAATTTCTTTAGAAATTAGGCCATTTGCTATTAGATCATGTGGACACGTTTGGAGTAAATCCCACACTAGAGGCATATTGCTTGACCCTCAGACCATCTTGGCATCTTAAATTCGGGGAGGGGGCCTCGTGGTACGGAAGAAGACTCTAGCTCAGGGTTCAGATCATCTTCGCTCATCACAGGAGACTTTTAGTCACAGAACTCTTTGGGCAATAGATGCACAGCATCTTAAGAGATGGATGACTCATTACATTTTGTATTAATCAAGTGCTTATTTTTGTACGTATGATATCCAGCATATACTCGCATCCACATTGCATGCCCAATGCATTCCCCGAACTTCTAGGCCATCCACATCTTATTACTGCCTCCTTGGCACTCTACATGGTTATAACTTAATTCGTCTTTTTATTTTCTTATGTTGATACCCGGACATATTACCAGATCCACCATGTTATAACTTTCTTTCTGGAAAATGTGTTTTGTTAGGAATTTCAATGTTTTATTGTCTGTTTTACCATGATATATTATCAAATCCACCTTGAAAATGGATGACATTGGTCATTTTGGCTTACTAAAAAGCGCTCTCTCTCTCTCTCTCTCTCTCTCTCTCTCTCTCTCTCTCTCTCTCTCTCTCTCTCTCTCTCTCTCTCTCTCTCTCTCTCTCTCTCTCTCTCTCTCTCTCTCTCTCTCTCTCTCTCTCCCCGGACGTACATTGTATGTATGTTGTATATATGTATGTATGTATGCATGCATGCATGTATATATGTATGGTCTCCTCTTCATTTGAGTCCAGCCAAATGTGTGAACTGGTCGCCTCCTCATTTGAGTCTATAAATAGGACCCATGTAGTTAAGTGTCTGGCCAAATGTGTCAATTGGTCACCTCCTCATTTGAGTCTATAAATAGGACCCATGGGCTCATTGTTAAAAGTCAAGCTTCAAACCAAATTCGTGAAAAATTAATCATGAACATGTGCACAAGATTCCATCAAAAGGATGTTGGAAGTGAGGTGGGCCTCAATAATATTAATCACAGGTTTATAGGATCTTCCAACAAATGAACCTTAGCTGAGAGCTTACCTACACTTACACTAACTGATATTCACTGACAAATTACAAAGTGTATGTGTATGACTACAAAACTGAATATGTGCTAAATGTACATACAAAATCTGAATGTGTGCTGAATGTAGATACAAAATCTGAATCTAGTCAGAATTTCAGGAACTAGATACAAAAGTTTGTTCATAAAGTGCCTAAGAGGTATGAAGAGTGTATGTATGTGAGTTTGGAGGAAACAGAAACACTTTACAACACTTTATATAGCAAACCCTAACTGACTAACAAGGTAAACTCCTCCTTATGTTGAAGTAGAAGGCACAAAGCCTTGGAATAGCCACAACAATAGAAGGACGGAATATAGAACTTGTTCCTCACAAAATTCGGCAAGATGCTGTGATTGACTCCAAAATCTCCTCCAAAGCTGCACCAGAAGTTAGAGCACACTCCTCCAAAAGTTAGTCACCTCTTCAAGCTGATCTAATCCCTTGAGCTGATCAAGAGATGATGCTTCTTATATAGGCCACAATTCGTCCATGCAATAACTTAAGAAAAGCTCACTCA
>CM035430.1:131608867-131663867 GCA_020310875.1 Ceratopteris richardii | reverse complement strand
ATGTAAATGTGTGCATATATACAAATAAATATCTATGTGTGTGTATATGCATGCATGCGTGCATGTATGTATGTATGTATATATGTATGCATGCATGCATGCCTGTATGTTGTAAGACAACAGTTACGCAATACAACACAGGAGCAGTAGCAGAGAAGATAACAAATATAGGAGAATCTCAACAATTTTCTACTAACAGCAAGTACAAAGATGATGGCGTTGTCCACCCGTGCGCTCTCAAGGTAGAGCTTAAATGGTGATCTAGACAACTCTAGATAGGGAGATACAAGGTAGAGGTATGCTGGCTCAACTCAATGTCTCAAGTAGGGCAGAAGTCATGTATATATAGGATCATGGGTGGCCTTCCGTGGACGGCTATACATGGGCGGCCACCGCCCGTGTGATTGCCATACACGGCTTAGACCAGTTGAACCGACCTAACAAATATAAATGATTTCTGACTCCGAGAGGGAATATTCCATGGAATATTCCCTTTACTATCGCGTCGGGAGGCCCCCTTGGACCCCCAACCGGGGTTGCTCACTGCCGCCCCGGACCCCACTATTGGGGACCCTGGTAACTCCCTTTCCTTATAATACCTTACATGGTCCAATATGACCTTCATCCAACATGCAAGTTGGGATTCCCATCAATTGGGTAATGCACGCTTGGCTTCTCCTCATAATGGGGGCCTTACAAAATGTGCATACAATCATGAGAGGTAGACATCGATCATATACTAACACCCCCCCTCAATGTTTATCGATGATAAATCAAGTAGGTCTTGGTCCTATGCCCATCTGTTGAAGATGCCTGTTGAGCTGCTCTCTTCCAAGTGCTTTAGTGAATATGTGAGCACAATTTGCCTCTATCGGGCAATATTCTAGCTCCACAATTTCATCTTCAATTACCTCACGAATGTAATGGTATTGTACTTCTATGTGCTTGGTGCGAGCATGAAATATTGGGTTCTTTGCAATAGCCATACAACTTTGATTATCACACTTGAGTACAGTCGCCATATTTTATGGAAAGCCTAGATCTGCAAGAATTCTCCTTAACCAGACTACCTCACAAGAAGTAAAACAAGCTGCTTCGTACTCTGCTTCAATGGAGGAGAGTGCGAGAGTTGGTTGCTTCCTACTTACCCAAGAAAATATTCCTGAACCAAGTGAGAAACAATATCCAGAAACTCATTTTCTAGAATCACAATCTCCAGCCCAATCTGAATCACAATATCCTTGAAGTGTATCACTTGTGGTATACAAAATACCAAAATCCAAGGTTCCTGCAATGTACCTTAGAATTCGCATTCCAGCATTCCAGTGACTCTCCTTAGGTTTGTTGGAAAACCTGCTTAATACTCCAACAGCATAGCAAATGTCTGGTCTAGTGTTGCACAGAAAAATAAGACTTCCAACGAGCTTCCTATACTTCTTAGCATCTACATCAGGAATGTTATCATCCATAGATAGCTTATGATTTACCTCCATAGGTGTGCTAGTTGGTTTGCAGTCCATCATTCCAAATGCCTTGAAAATTTCTTTGGCATATTTTTGTTGTGAGATGAAAATGTCATCCTTCCTTTGCCATACTTCAATTCCCAGACAAAAATGGAGAAGACCTAAGTCTGTCATTTCAAACTCAGTTCCCAAGCTGATCCGAGTTTGATTGATGAGTTCCTGATGATCTCCTGTAATGATCAAACCATCTACATATACAATGACAACAACTAGTCTGCTATCCCTTTTCGTTACATACAAGTTAGCATCAGAAGTACTTCTTTCAACACCCATATTTTTGAAAAAATTATCTATCCGTTGGTACCAAGCCCGTGGAGCTTGCCTAAGTCCATACAAAGCTTTCTTCAACTTGCAAACTTTATTTTCTGAATTGGGCACCTCAAAACCTGGTGGTTGAGATACATATACCTCCTCCTTGAGGTGACCATTCAAAAATGCAGATTTGACATCCATCTGGAAAATAGGCCAGGCCTTTTGTGCAGCTACTGCAAGTACCGTCCGAATAGTTGTCATGCGTGCTGTTGGCAAAAAAGTTTCTTGAACATCAAATCCTTCGATCTGTGAAAAACCCTGTGCAACTAATCTTGCCTTATACTTTTCTAATGTTCCATCTGCTTTATACTTAGCTTTCCAAATCCATTTAGTACTTATTACCTTCTTCTTTGGTGGCAAGTCGACTAGATCCCATGTATCATTTTTGAGTATACTATCATACTCCGATTGCATTGCCGCTCTCCAACCTGGATCATCAAGGGCTTCTTCAATGGTCGTAGGTTCCTTTATCGAGCCCATGATATCTGCCATTAGAGCCATGTTAACAATGTGTTCTGAGGCTCTTCTTTGCTCCTCTATTCTCTTTGATCTTCGTAATCCATCCGATGATGATTCTGGTACATCTACATGTGGATCGTGATCATCAAAGAGTTGTTGTGCCCACTTCGGTAGCGGCTTACGCTGTGCAGATACAACTGGTTGGCTTTTTACTGAGGAAATTTCTCCATCAGATGTTTCCTCCTCCTCAACTTTAACCTGTCTTTTGATAGGCAGAAGGTGAGATATTTCTCCGTTTGATGAGATAGTAGATTTACCTTTATCTTCTACTAAGTGTGGTTGTTCATCAAACACCATATCTCGGCTGACAAAAATCTTCCTTGCCTCAGGATCCCACAACCTGTATGCTTTAGACTCTTCACTATATCCTAGGAAGACACACTTTTTGCTTTTTGAATCCAACTTTGATCTTGTTAAATCAGGAATATGTGCATAACAGAAACAACCAAAAATTCTAAAATTCAAAACTGAAGGCTTTTTACCAGAATATGCTTCTTGAGGAGTCATCCCCTTCAGTGCTTTTGTGTAGCTTCAATTGAGGATGTAGACTGTTGTATTGACTGCTTCTGCCCAGAATGAATCAGGCATGTCTTGAGCCTTTAACATACAACGAGCCATTTCAACTACTGTCCTGTTCCTGCGCTCAACAACGCCGTTTTGTTGAGGTGTATGAGCTGTGGTAAGTTGCCTTTTCACACCATGCTCCTTACAGTAATTGTTGAATTCTGTTGACAAGAATTCACCTCCTCTATCTGTTCTAAATTTCTTCAGTTTCCTTCCTAATTCATTTTTTACATACTTATGCCATGTTTAAATTTTTCAAAAGCATCAGCCTTCTCTCGAATGAAATAAACCCACATCTTTTTACTATAATCTTCGACTAACAGCAAAAAGTAGAAAGATCCTCCTAAAGCAGGTGTAGACATTTTACCGCAGAGATCAGCATGTACCAACTCTAGAGGAGCTTGAGATCGATTGCTGGTCTCTCTTGGAAATGCCTTTCGTTGTTGCTTGCCCATCATACAAGCTTCACAAGGTTCTTGCAATTCTGAAAATGCAGGCAAATGAGCAACCATCCCTGTTCTTTGCATCTCTTTCAAAACGGAAAATTCGAGATGCCCAAATCGTTGGTGCCATAATCTGCTTACATATTTATCTTCTGTAGTAGTTAAATCACTTAACTCATACAATTTATCCCGTCGTATGCCTTTACCTACAACATTACCTTATGAATCCATGATTTCTGCACCACTCTTATTGCAGTGAACTTCGAGTCCACGATCTGTTATTGCAGAAACTGACAACAAATTTCTTTTGAGTGTAGGTACATAGAGAACATCAGATAACTTTTTCTCAACACCTGGAGAAGTGATCAAAGAGATGGTTCCAGTTCCTTCGACTGGACACTTGGAGTCATTTCCCACCACTACATTGATGGATTCCCGTAGAGGCATTAGGGAACTATACCAATCCTTTTTACTGGTCATATGGCGAGAAGCTCCACTATTTAAAATCCATGGTTCATCAACACGAGCTTGAGCAGATGAACATGCCTCTTCAATAGCTACCCAAAGTTCCAGCTTTGTGTTGTTTGCAGACTCTTTGTTCTTCCACGATGATTTTACAGTCCCATTCTGTTCATCAGCTTGCTTCTTTCTGCAATCCTTGATGGCATGGCCTTTCTTTTCACAATGGAAGCAACTTCCTGTGAACTTTTTCTTCTTTGGCTTCTTCTTTTGATACATAAGAAGAGCCTTTACCTTTTGCATTTGTTGAAAATGAAGCATCACTTGTACTTTGTCGATTCCTCAACCGCATCTCTTCTTCTAAAAGCATAGCACAAAACTCTTCAAATGTGAGGGGAGTTCGTCTTACCTGAGTGTTAAGATTTGTTACTAATCCATCATACTTTGCTGGAAGAACACATACACATCTTCGAGCCAGCTCTTCTGGTGTTATAACAACACCAATTGCAGCCAATTGGTCTTGAAGATGTTTTATCCGTTTGATAAAATCTTCAGCCTTTTCAGAATTAGAATGCTTTTCATTTGCCAATTGATTTTCTAAATTCTGTATCCTAGTGTGGTTCTTGGTCTCATATTGTCGAGCCAATATGCCCCAAGCCTCATGTGCTTTAGTAGTATGTTGAACTAAAGTAAGCACAGAATCACTTACACTAGTGACAATTGCACATAATGCATCAGCATTCCGCCTCTTCCAAGCTCGTAGAAGATCTGGATCTGGCTGAATCATCAATCTTGAATTAGCTGGATCTTCAACTGGTATAGGCTCTGGATCCAATCCCATCGGTCCCATGACAGTGTCAAGTAATTCATAGGAGTCCAAAATTGCAGAAATTTTGAACTTCCAGAGTGTATAGTTGGATCCATCTAGCTTCCCTTCAGTGAATGCAGGTGGACGAATTCGAATAGGTGCAGCATTAACATTAGCTGAAGCACCAAGACCAGTATTCGACGATGAAGCCATCATGTAATCACTCGAATAATCTACCGATATTCTAGTCTGCTAGTAGGCTAAAATAGTGATACTTCTCAAGCTATTCGAACCTTACGGCTCTGATACCATGTAAGACAACAGTTACGCAATATAACACAGGAGCAGTAGCAGAGAAGATAACAGATATAGGAGAATCTCAACAATTTTCTACTAACAGCAAGTACAAAGATGATGGCGTTGTCCACCCGTGCTCTCTCAAGGTAGAGCTTAAATGGTGATCTAGACAACTCTAGATAGGGAGATACAAGGTAGAGGTATGCTGGCTAAACTCAATGTCTCAAGTAGTGCAAAGTCATGTATATATAGGATCATGGGTGGCCTTCCATGGACCTAACAAATATAAATGATTTCTGACTCTGAGAGGGAGTATTCCATGGAATATTCCCTTTACCATCGTGCCGGGGGTGCTATCCCCGGACCCCCACCAAGGCGCCAGCACCATGGGGCCTGCTGACCCCCTTGGACCCCCCAGCCGGGGCTGCTCACCGTTGCCCCGGACCCCACAATTGGGGACCCTAGTAACTCCCTTTCCTTACAATACCTTACATGGTCTAATATGACCTTCATCCAACATGCAAGTTGGGATTCCCATCAATTGGGCAATGCACGCTTGGCTTCTCCTCATAATGGGGGCCTTACAAAATGTGCATACAATCATGAGAGGTAGACATTGATCATATACTAACATATGTATGTACGTATGTATGTGTCATAATTCTATCCTACCAACTTTGGTTAACTTTAGTTATTTAAGTAAAAGAATAATTACAACATAAATATTACCAAATTATATATAAATTTAAAGAGAATTATGCAAAAAAAAATTGTGGGATTTGACCTCATGACCTACCGGATAGGAATATGATGGGCTAACCACTTGCCCCAAAAGGCATGGTTGATGATTACTTCTAATTCTTCCTCTTAGGGTGTGCTTCAACCATCTCCTTTAGTAATTTCTGTCGATATATTTAGGTAGTGATGTGTGTGAACACGCTAGGATCGCTAGGATAATTTTTTCCCTCTTTAGGAGGTTTTTTTCCCCCAGCTTGTATATACGCCTATAAACCTGATGGGTGACTTATCTTTGTACATTCTCTTGGTAATACATTCTGTATTGTGTGTTTTGCTCCAAGCTTCTTCTTCTTCCTTGTGTTGTTCACGTGCTTCCATAGACCTCAAACTCCAACAATTGGTATTAGAGCAAGTCCTTGCTTCATTTAGGGCATCGTGGACACCCCTCCGATCATAGTCTCAGAATCGCATAAAAATTTGGTGAGCATACTCAGGGCGATTATGAGTTCAAAAGATATTGGCTATCACAATGCCAACATCACAATGCACTATCACAATGCCTACGTAGGCAATTTTGTCTTTTTATGCCAAAGATATATATAGGTTTTGGTTCGCCAGAGAAGAAAATAAAAAAGTAGAAATTGTTTTGCAAATACTGTAAAGGAAATGATCATGTCATAAAGAATTGTCCAAAACCAGCTTCAAATGAGGCAAAGAAAAAAGAGGTTGGAACGGTTGTTGTAGAGCCCTCTACACCCAAAATAGAGTTTGCTAATCTTGTGCAAAATGAAGAATGGGCATTTACTACTGTTTGTAGTTATGACCCATCTTCACATGAACAATGTATGTCTGTAGTAGGCTCAAATTTTTGGTACTTTGATAGTGGGGCAACCAAACATATTACCTTGCAGCACAATTTCTTCACTTCACTTGAGCCTACCCCTACAGGGAATACTATCACATGTGCCAAGAACTCCTCTTATCCTATCATGGGAGTTAGTAAGATCATTAAGACTATTGTTGATGGTAGTCCTTTTACATTGTCGGATGCTTTATTTGTGTGAGGGATCAAGAAAAAATTGCTATCAATTTCAGCATTAGCCAAGATCGGCTTGGTTATAAAATTTATTCATGATAGATGTATAGGTCATGGTCTATCAAATGGTGATTTCATTATTGCTTCTGGCATTTTATGTCGTGGGTTGTATAAGCTCATAGACTTTGAAAAATCTGTGAATGATTCAACATGTGCAGTATATGATTCTCAGGCTATGTCAAATGCAAAGCTTTGGCATGCACGCTTTGGTCATCTTAATTTTGCTAATTTGCTACGCCTACAAAAATCTGAAATGATGTCCTCTCTACCCAAACTTGAGGCACTTGGTAAACATGTTTTTGAAGGTTGTATTTTGGGCAAAATGCAATGTTCATCATTCTCGAAAGATGCTTCAGTTTGAGCTACTCTAAAATTGTAGCTTGTTCACAGTGATGTTTGTGGTCCTATGGAGACACATTCTTTTGGGAACTATCTTTACTTTGTGACTTTCATTTATGATTTTTCTAGGCATGCATGGGTATATCCATCGAAAGCGAAGTCTGAAGTGTTTATGTGCTTCAAACAGTTTCACGTTTTGACAAGAAATCTATCAGCATTTAAAATGTGCGCCCTCTATTTTGATCGAGGGGGGGGAATATATGTCTTCTTATTTTAATGCATTTCTGGATGAACATGGGATAAAACATCAATGTATAGTGTCGTATACACCTCAACAAAATGGAGTTGCAGAAAGGCATGAAAACAAAGTGTGTAGGTTGAAAAAGGCATTATATGGTTTGAAGCAAGCACCACGTGCTTGGTATGAAAAGATACATGCCTACCTGATTGCATATGGTTTTGAGAACAGTATAACTAAGAGCACCTTATATGTTAAGCGTGCAAATGATGTGCTTTTGATTATTGTTGTCTATGTTGATGGCATGCTGCTCAATGGTCCTCATGAGAAGCATATTGCTAATTTTAAGGCTGATTCGCATGCCTCATTTGAGATGTCAAATTGGGGCATTTGCATCATTATTTGGGTAATAGCTTTGTGTCAAGCAAAATATATTGACACATTATTATGGTGTTTTGGCCTTGAAGACTACAAATCTATTGCCACTCCTATGGAAACAGGTTTATGGTTGAGTCTTCATGCATTTGATGTTGTTCTCTATCAGCATCTTGCTGGATGCTTGATTTACTTATGCATTACTCGGCCCGATATTCAATTTGTTGTCTCACAAATGAGCAAGTTTATGCAATGTCTAGGTGTCAAGCATTGGCAAGCGGTTAAGTGCATCTTTCGCTACTTGAGTGATACCTGACTACTTGGATTGTTTTATCCCAAGGGGGATCACTACTGCCAGATTTACATGATTTTTTTGATTGTGACTAGGATGGTTGCTATGAGAGTTGTGTGTCCACTAGTGGTTTTGCCTTCATTCTTCGTAGCTCATGCATATCTTAGTTGAGCAAGAAGCAGCCTACTGTGGCCACTTCAAGTTGTGAGGTTGAGTATAGAGAAGTTTTCACGACGACTTTTGAGTGTGTATGGCTCAAACGCCTTATGGTTGATTTGGGTGTTGGTCAGTCTTTTGTCACCGTCATCTTCATTGACAGTCAGAGTGCATTGGCAATTGCAAGGAACCCTGTGTTCCATGCTTGCACTAAGCACATTGAGGTGCACTATCATTATGTCAGAGAGAGGTTCTTTGCTGGAGAGATCATCTTTGGCATATGTGCCCACACAAGAGAACATTGCAAACCTTTTCACAATGGCTCTACCTAGGGAGAAGTTTGAAGCTTTCCGCAAATCTTTGGGCTTACTTCTTTTGGTGGATTGATTCCACATATCTTGGCACTTTCTTATACATGAGTGCCAACTCCTCATTCATCACATCACTCCCAGGGGGATTTGTTGATATATATAGGTAGTCATGTGTATGAACACATGAGGACCATCGGGGTGTGGAAAAAAGGAGCTGAAGGATCTTGGAAAGGTGAATGCATCCCTACATTGCTAGAAATTCCTTCAAATATCATTCAGTAGAAGAAAAAAGCGACCTACGCCAGATATCGTGAGGGTCACCTCGGGGTAGAGAAGGACTATTTTCTTGATACAGGCTGAGGGGAGAGGGTAGATAAGCTCCAAGACCATTTGTATTCAATTAAAATCCAAAGACACTTGCTAAAAATGGAAAAAATGCCAAGTATCGTGTTCTCCTTCGGTTGAGTATCGCGATACCTGGATATCGTGAGCTCCTGTGGTCGAGTATTGCGATACTTAGGCTTGTGAGATATCGAGTATCGTGGGGGCTACTCTCGCGATACTTGTACAATATCGTGTATCATTAAGTTTGTCCTTGCGATACTTATGAGATATCGGGTATCGTTGAGTCAGCCTCACGATACCTCGCTGCTATCGTGTATCGTCGAGTCCTACTTGCGATACTTATCGCCTATCGAGTATCGTGGAGCCTTAGTCGCGATACCTAGCAAATATCGTGTGTCGTGGAAACTCTCTCGCGACACCTGTCTGATATCGTGTATTGTAAGTTTGTCCCCAGCGATACCTGTGGAGTATCGAGTATCGTGAAGTTCCTAGTATCGAGTATTGTTGATTTTTCGCGATACAGGACCAATCTCGTGTATCATGACTTTCTCAGGAGTCAAGTATCATGTATCATACTCTAGCCTCATATCGAGTATCGTGATTTTTTGTGAATTGACTATCGTGTATCGTGGGTTTGCTTTTCGTGATACCTATCTAATATCGAGTATCGTGAGGGTCTTTTCATGATACTTGCTCGATATCGAGTATCGTGGTAATATCCAGCCGGTCAAGTATCGAGTATCGTGACTTTTTCCAGTGAATCAAATATCGACTATCGTGAAATTCAGAGGACGATATTCTTGAAGTATCGAGTATCGTGAGTTTGTCAAGAGTCAGGAGAATTCAAAATATCTTAGTGAGGATCTCCAAGTCAGCCAAATATTTCGGAAAACTCAAAAACTCAGCCCAGAACTTTGGAGCAAGGGGTAGGTAACAACTTGACTAGAGCCTTCAATTGAATGAACCTAAGATCCGAAAGAACCCTAGGGAGTCGAAGAAGTGTGATTTCTTCTGTAGGAAGTGTAGCCGAACCTAGTAGTCGTTCACACTACTCTGAAACCTTGAGTGAGTCTGAGGAAGAAATTCTCATGGCTTCAGAGGATATGCAAAATTCTATACCAATAATTGGCATGATGTCAATTATTGAGGGTGAATATCGGACATCTTTAGAATATGTGAACACCAACCAACACGGGATACCTATTATCTACCTAGATGGGCTAAACCGATCAGTGGCTAGACTGAAGAAAGCTACAAATGCTTACATAGTACCTAGGCCATCAGTTAAATATGCAGGAGGATTCTACATGGACAAAAGGGATATTCAGTATGTAGTCACGGAACACCCTGAAAACATCAACGAATAAGGGGAAGAAGGCAATGCCCATAACCTTAATGAAGAGGGACATGAAGAGCAGGTAACCACCCCTATAGGGAGGTCCACGGTCGTCAGGGTTTGGAGAGGAGACCTAATTCCTCAAGATGATTCCCTAGTGGATGTTTATTTGATCAATGGGATGGAGCATCTTCTCAGAGCCCACTCTTCATTGTGGGAAGTGGCCAATAACCTAATCACCATCTATGAGTTACAAGACCCAGAACTCCCCACCATTATCACGTATTTGGACAAAAACCAGAGGAGGTACTGGCCCTTAATGGAGTTAGAAAGAGCAGGGTTGAAATATCAGAACATACCAGTTTTCCCTCCTAGAGATCAAGCCACTACTTCACAAAACCCCCAAGGAACTTATCAAGATAATTCATATCAGCATTCGAGACAAACACAACAAACGCATATTCCAATCAGACCACATGTGCAGTTCACTACATCGGGCAATAATCCTAACTATCGGCTTCATCCACCAGTTGAACCAAGGAATAGAATTCATGTCCCTGATAGACCACCTGTAGTAAGAGGACCGGGTATACCGATAGGAAGACCAGTTTTCCCTATAATGCCTAGACCACCTGAAGCAGGAAGAAGATTAAGACCTATCCAAGTCGCTAAATGCATGAGAAACCACTATGATGGCTCTAGCGAACCCTACAAAAACATAGCTGAATTCAAGCAAGTAATCAGAGCCGAACAAGTGGAAGATTTCTTGATCCAATATGAATCTTTCGGACTAACCCTTATAGACACGGCATTAGCATGGTTCCAACCATTAGACCCTAATAACTTTCAAAACATGGAACAAGTCTATCAAGAACTAATTGAAGAATTCACCAAGTCTAGAATTAAACACAACTCTTCCTCATTAATCCATAGCTTTAAACAAGCTCCTACAGAATTGGTGAGATTGGCAGCGAGAAGATTTAAGCAATATGTGGATAGATTCCCTGTTGAAGAGAGACCCACTCAAAACAAAATGGTGTCATTATTTTTGGAAGAATTAGTGAATGGATCATTAAGATCACTGGTATATGTGAAAGGAGTTCAAAATTTGCAAGAATGTATGAAAGAATGTATTGATCTAGAGGACAATCTAGCAGAAGACTTGAAAATACCTCAAGGAATTGTGAAAAGCGAAGACTCCACTAGTAGCACGTCAAACTCTAGGAACAACGTAGAGGAAATAGCCGACTTGGTGGCAAAAAAATTGAATGTTCAAGGGCCGAGGAACTACCCCAACAATCCAATGAGAGTACCCATGCTTAGAAGATGTGTGCATTGTGGAGGTGATCATTCTTCTCATTTGTGCACCAGGGGAGTAGTCCCACCACCTACTTATGCTTACAATAGACCACTCGCCCCGGGACCTATGCATTATTGTAGCATAGAACAAAAGTACACAAATCACAGCACAGAAAACTTTCCTTACAATCGGCAGTCAAGACCAGTACAACTGCCAATGAGACCTTATGGATACCCTCAGAGAGATCAAGGAGGAGAAGCTTTTAGATATCCCACATACCAGCAGTAGGGACCGGCACCACGACCTTATGCTTACCAAGGGTACACTCTGTTGACGACATGATTGCTCCTACTTCATCTACATTTGTATCCGCATGAGTGCATCTCCATTTTGTATCCAGGAGGCACTCCATTTCTAGTATATTTCCATTTTATATTGTATTTCCTTTGTATTTGGGTACCTTGCCATTTGCTTCTACCAGTTGTATTCATTCTCCTTTCAAGGGAATTATCCCACATGAGATGTATTTTGGAGAGCCCCTCACAAATCTATATAAGGAGGGCCTCTCCCCCATTTGTATTTGGTTAGAATCTTGAGGAGCCTACTCCATGCTCTTGGCAAGCTCATTTCTAATCCACATGAGTTTACCCATTTCATGGTCTACTCATTTTGTGTCTCACACATTCTTTGTTTTGTGAGAGTACTTTACATTTCATTTTGCTTCCGCATGCGTACTCTTTACATGGTATTAGAGCGCTAGGTGGAGGTCTTGGTGGTGCGTTTGGCGGTCATTTTGGTGGTGCTTGAGCGTTGGTGGTCTTGCTTTCTCCTTATTGTGAGAAGCTTTTGCCATCAATTTTGTGCTCTTTGGGTCTCAGTTACCCACTCTCCCACCCTTTCTTATTTATCACATTTTACCCCATTTTCCCTCCCACCCACCCTTTTTGTGCCAAGAGCTTATGGCTTATTCCATTTATGTGTCTATGCCCATATGATTAGTGATACATCTTTATTAAAGTAGGTATAAACATTTTTTTGTAGCATTTAGAGAAGGCCGCTCGTGGTGATGACATCTCGATTGGTGAAGTGATTCACTCGTTCTGAGGTTCTATCATAGTCTGTTGTGTTTTCTTGATAAGTATTGGAGTTTAACTCTGATGTCTAACACAATGTATACACCTCAGTATGTGTTGTGAGGTTCACTTCTCTCCATTCATGTGTTGTGAGGTTCACTTCTCTCCATTCACCTGTACGTGAGAAGGGACTCTGGGCTCTTATTCTTGCCCCCTGGCTCGAGCTCCTCTACTATATTGAGGACAATTGCAGATACACAAGAGAGAAGCCATTCGACAGAGATGGCGCATATGACAGAAAATCCATTCGACATCCACTCTTATTCGTTAGTTGCCTGCATTTAGCCACCCTGCGTGCTATTTTGTGTGTGCACTCGGGTGCGTGCAGTGAAAGCTCGAGCAGGATCTGGAAAGAGATTGAGACGCTTCACGCGCAATGAGCAACGATCCTCGCAATTTCAAAGTGGACAAAATCATCATCAGTAAACCCACCATCGCAGAGGCAAGGAAGTTGTTAACTGTTGTGGCTGAGGCCATTGTTTCGAACTGTTGAAGAAAACCGGGAGCGAAATGCTGGAGGAACATTGTAGAAACAAACGGTTCTCCATGAACTCCCTCGGAGAACTACTCACTCGTGCAACAGAGAGAGAGAGAGAGAGAGAGAGAGAGAGAGAGCTACGCCCTCCTCCAGCCTCTCTCGTCGTCGCCAGCATCTGCTCATGCCAAATTCATCGTATTTGCCAAATCCGTGCACGCCATGGATTCATCAGATCACGTGGTATGATAAGCTGTGCAAATCCTGGAGGTTGGAGCCCTTCACCAAAGAGAAAGAGCAGAAGCCCCGACTCGGTTTGCTCATCGACCATCAACGTTATCGTGCGCTAGTCTGAGAGAGCGTGGCAGGCAGAGAAAAGAGCAAGACAAGGATAGAGAGTATAGTTCACTGTTCACTCTTTATATGTATTTGTTTTCCTATTGTAGGTACTGCTATCATTGGTGCTTAAGCTCTGTAGCCCCCATCATAATAAGGTGAACGTCGTCTGACCTGCTACACAAAGAGAGAAAAATTCTGACGCGCAGAATTTATCCGCACTGCCTGAAGCTACAAAGGGGAGAGATCAGCTTTTGGATGTACTCTAGTCCTCAGCATCTTATGTTTTGCAGAGGGCAGGTGCATCAGAGCGAAGGTGCATCCATGATGCAACGTGAAGCTCTCGCCATTTTGTCAGGCAAGGGACGACGCAACAGTCTGAAGACACATTGGAACTTTCACGTTTTTTTGGAAAATGAATCTCTGATTGTAACAGTGATGACAAATACACGCTCATTGATGGATGCATTAGTTGTGATCGTGCGTTAGTTCTCCAATAGTCATCTAAGTGGGGTCGTGTGATAATTTATCGAGGTATAGTCTCTTTCTCCACAAGTCCCTAAGTTGGTACTTAGGTACACAACAAGCCGGGGGAAAAAAACCTCCTAAAGAGGGAAAAAAGTGCCCCGACAATCCTAGTGTGTTCACACACATCACTACCTAAATATATCAACAAATCCCCCCTGGGAGTGATGCGGTGAACAAGCTGGCACTCATGTATAAGGAAGTGCCAAGCTATGTGGAAATCACTGCACAAAAGGAAGTAAGCCCAAAGCTTTGCAGAAAGCTTCAAACTTCTCCCTAGGCAGAGCCTTCATGAAAAGGTTCGCAATGTTCTCCTGCATGGGCACATATGCCAAGCTGATCTCCCCAGTAGAGAACCTCTCCCTGACATAGTGATAATGCACCTCAATGTGCTTAGTGTGAGCATGGAACACAGGGTTCTTCGCAACTTCCAATGCGCTCTGACTGTCAGTGAAGATGGTGGTGGCAGAAGTCTCACCCAAATCAGCCATAAGGCATCTGAGCCACACACACTCAACAGTAGCTCTGAAAGCTGCCCTATACTCAACCTCACAACTGGAAGTGGCCACACTAGGTTGCTTCTTGCTCAACCAAGATATACATGAGCTACCAAGCATGAAGCAAAAGCCACTAGTGGACACATGAGTGTCAAAGCAACCAGCCCAATCAGAGTCAGAAAAAGCATGCAAATCTCGCGGTAGTGATCTCCCCTTGGGATAAAACAACCCAAGTAGCTGAGTACCACTCAAATAGCAAAAGATGCGCTTAACTACTTGCCAATGCTTGACTCCTAGGCAATGCATAAACCTGCTCATCTGTGAGACAACAAACTCAATATATGGCCGAGTAATGCATAAGTAAATCAAGCATCCAACAGCCTGCTGATAGAGAACAACATTGTAGCTCAAGAGTAAGCACCACCTCCTTTACTTGTCAATCCGCGGAGACGTGAGGACCAGTATGAAGACCACGAGCAAGTGAAGGCACAAGTGCGTGAGTGAAAGCACACAAACATGCACACACATACACACACGTGCACAAGGTAAGATTCTTCTAAAAATTTGACATGTACTTCTTTGAGCTCCCTACTTGCTCCTTCTTCTTGTGTGTGTCTAACTTTCTGATGTGCTTCCATGCTTGTGCTTGACCTTGAGTTCCAACAATCCCCCCCCTCTCGAGTCTGTCGTCCCTGACAGACCCTTGTTGTTGTGGTTGTTCCAAGTAGTGCTTTGAGAGGGAGTGTCCCTTCTGTATGAACAAAAGTCGTCTGGCTTCTAGATATGGCAGGGTTGGTTGTCCCGTTCTTCATCTGTCACTGCGAGCCTTTGCAAGTTCTAGTGCCTTGGTATGTACTTCTTCGTTGGATTCCAGCATGACTGTGTCGTTGTGAGTCTCCGTTGATGTCCTCTAGATCTTCCAAAGTTGATGTTCATAGTAGTCATGCCAAGTACTCATAACCCATAATGGATGATGGGTAAGTGTGTTCGTGCATGGGTTGAGGAAAATATGTGCCTTGTGCATGGCCTTGTAATGTAGCCCTATGCATGCTTACTTGGAAAATGCATCGGAAGAAGTATGGTGCAAAAATTGGGGTTCTTGAGTTAAGTGCTCAAGGGTATGCCGACAAAGAGGTTTCCTAAGCTATCATGGTTATGATGTTTCCAAAGTAAAGATACTTACCATGGAGAAGGTCGATCGATGTTCATCTCTTCGTGTTGTACACTCGACCTTTGGGATGGAACATTGTTGATGAATGTCCATGTTGATGGTCCACTGATGAGATCTTTTGAGTGGCTGATCCTGTCTCCTCTTTTCAAAGCATCATTTGCCAAATATCGAGAATTGAATTTCTTTATATTCCTTGACAAACAACATTCAATAACTACACCAAGCTTAGTTTCACATATTCTTTAGCTCACCATAAGCAGGAGTCTTCTCATCCAGTATACATACAAAGATTTGTAGGGTACCAGAACTACCCCTTGTAGATATCTCCCTGGATGCTCTCGTACATGCAGTAGTTAAGCATCACTCAAGTTGCGGACCTTCCAGCTCTTCACTCCTACCATGGTAAGAGGAAACCATGGTTGTGGATGCCATGTTCATGCCAAGTTCTTGACATCTACCAGATAAGGCAGCAATTATATCATGTGCTAGCCGAGACACACTTCTATCAAAACTGATAACTGCCCAGTAATCAATGGTTCCACCTTCAACTAAGCATGACTCATTCACGTTCCATGAACCAAACCTGGGAACACACACTCTCTCTCTCTCTTTTTGTTTTTTTTTGAGGAACAATGTCACCAAACAAGACGATAGATGTTAGTATCAGAAAAAATAATTGACATATGTCAATGTGCTCTTGTGCATGGGACTCTCAAATGTGTTTATGCATGGCCATGTAATGTGGCCCTATATTAATGCATACTTTGGAAATGCATGACCTGAATGGTGCAAAAGACAGGGTTGTGCAAGGAGCACATGGTTGTTGCTCGTCGAGGCTTTCGAGGTTATTTGCGGATGTTGATGCCTGCTTTCTTGGAGGTATCCATTCGATCTCGAGATGACCACTGAGCCTTCCTCCTTATAGGGATCCATTTGAGAATGGTCTTTGACTGTTTAGTGATCTCCTTTGGCTGCTCCATGTTTGGATGGTTTCTTGAGGCTTTGATCCTTTGTGTTTGACTCTTTGGTTCTGTGGGGGCCTTGGGTGCTTTTGGCTTCCAAACCCATATCCTTGATAATTGTCTTCTTACCATTGTTGAAGAGGTGATTTGATCTTCTTTCGGTCTCTGTGCTTGGTTCTCACCCTTTTCCCTCCTTGGCTTCTTTGTTGGGACCTTTTGCATGGAGGAGAGCATAGGGCATTGTGCATGTAAGAGTTTCTTGGGTACCCACATGTGTGATAGCCCATGTTGAGTTGCCACAAATTTCTTAGGCACCCAAATTTTCCGGAGACCTTCTGGGTGAGCCTGTCCTTGTTTTGGCATGGTTGGCCTGCTTCGATGGGAATTTTCATGGCAAGGTTGGTGGTTGCTCTCCTTTGCGTACCTAGATCTGCTTTATGCCTGAGACTACTTTACCCTTGAAGGCTCTTTGTCTATTTGATATATCGGTTGCCTTGCACTGTATCGCTTGCTTCTGAGGTTGAACTCTTGTGGATGCTTTACTCTTCGAAAAAGAAGGAGATTTTTCTTGCCTTTGCGACTGTCCTTCCTTGATTGAGTCCTTCTGGATCATAGAGCTTTTGGCACATACAACATCTTGTTCAAGAAGATTAGTCTTAGAAGAACTAAGAGAGTGTGTGGTGCCATGATCTGTGAGCATGCAGTTCTCTAATTCTAATGTAATGCATTGTTCATGTACCCAAACTTGAAGAATTTGACTTCTTAGGTTTAAGTTAACTGCATGGTCATAGATCCAATCTTGACCCAAGACAAGTGGTTCTGTAAGGTTCTCATCTTGACACATTAGCACTTTGACTTTCATTGGAACATCTTTAAGGTAGATGGGAAGTTCCACCTCACCCAAACAAGGGGTTTCCACACCTCCCAATCCTATGAGATAAGCTTCTATGGGATTGATGTTCAACTGCAAGTCTTGGCAGTAGGATAGTCTAACTGCACTACGTGTTGCACTTGAGTCAATCAATGCTTTCACAGTCCTTGCCCCCTTTCCTTGTCCTATCTCTATGGTCACAAAGGGACGTCGGTCAATGACTTGAGAGGTAATTATGCTTGATTTTTGGCACATATCCATGTGATATTTTGGGGCTTTTGAGTTGACATCTAGGCCTAGTCTCCTTAACTTATTTTGCCTAATATGCTCTTTGGCCTCTGCCTGTGCTTCTTCCCTCACCCTTAGCTCCTCTTCTTTTCGCTTCTTAGCAGTGTTGAGTCTCGTAAGCATATCCTCTGTAAGAGGTTCTTGATATAGATTGACTCTACATCCGCTAATATAGTTGGCAAGATATCTCCTTCTAGAGTGGCCAACTGAACTGCACCGCTAGTGGAAATTCTATTAATGATCATGGGTCCGTATCCTCTTTTTTCCAACTTACGGGCATGTTGTTTTAGTGTGTACACCAACACTAGGTCTCCCTCTTTCAATCCTTTATCTTTGATGTGTGCATCAAAGTAAGCCTTTTGTCTTTTCTTTGCAGCATAGATGCCTGCCGTCGCGCGTAGCCTTGTCTCACCTAAGCATTCTAGATCAAAGATCCTAGAGGACAATTCATGTCCATTCCACTCATGCTCTTGTGCTACTTTTAAGGCTGGGATGAGGAAGTCCAATGGTAGAACAACATTCTATCCGAAGACCATCTGAAATGGGGTGGCGTTGAGTACCGTTTTGTAGGCAAATCGATAAGCCCAAACAACATGATGACGTTGTTTGTCCCAATTAGAGCGTTTATTATTTACCAGTTTGTCAATACGTTACAGAGGATCTTATTGGTGCTCTCGGCTTGTCCGTTAGCTTGTGGGTGATAAGGGGCAGACTTCTTATGTATCACCAAGAATTCTTGGAGAAGATTTTCAATGACCTCATTCAAGAAGTGTGTGCCTCTATCGCTCACTAACTCTATTGGTAGCCCATATCTCGTGAACACATTCTTGAATAAGAACTTAGCCGTAGTCTGAGCATCAGTCTTCGTTGTGGCTTTCACTTCTACCCACTTTGTAAGATAATCTGTGGCTACAATAATGTACTCTGCATGGGAGTTTCTAGCTGGGGGGTTAATAGGACCTATGAAGTCTAAGCCCCACTTTGAAAATGCACGCCCTCCCATCATTGGCCTCAAAGGCATCTCGTCTTTTCTAATTGGATATTGTGCATGTTGGCATGTGTCACATTTCTTCACATAGGTATGAGCATCCATATGAAGCATGGGCCGCCAAAGTCCTGAAAATAGAATGGTCTTGATTACTTGATCAGGACCGAAGTGTCCACCTGCAACACCGCTGTGTGCAGTTTCTAAGACTTTCAAATAGTCTGATTCGTGAACGCACAATCTTAGATAACCATCCTTGCCTCTTCGATATAAGTTGTCTCCAACTAAAGCATAGTCCTGAGCCTCTTGCTCCATGCTTCGTCTTCTTGCTAGACTAGCCTCTTTGGGTAAGGTTCTCGATCTCATAAACTCTACCAATGGAGCACTCCAATCAGGCATTAATGACACTTGATAAAGGGTGGCATGCTCCACTGGTGGTCTCTCTCTGCACATTGGACAATTCTTAATCCACTCATGTATTTCTTTGTCCATGCTAGGCCAATACACTCCTAAACGTTTCAGATTTTGTAATGTGCGCTGTTTTGAATAATGATTTCCTAGCAATCCTTCATGAGCTTGTTGCAACCAACTACTATGTTCATCGTCCTCAACACAACAAGCTAATACACCCTCAGTATCTTGTTTGTACATGCTTCCTGCCAATATGTGATATTTTTGTGATTTTACAATTTCTTCTTGTGATGTTTTCACATTCTTATTTGCAAGGCCGAAGGTTAGGACTGGTACCAACTTATTTGCCCATTTAGGGACAACTTCTAAATTGAACAGATAAGCATCGGGTAATTCATCAGACACTCCTTGCGGTGACTCTCCTGAAGTGATGCGAGAAAGGTGATCTGCCCAGAGGTGGGTTCTACCTTTTCTAACAACAACTTCAAAGTCATATTCCATTAGTAAGAGGAACCATCTTACTAAACGTCCTGTATTGCAAGGTTTATTGACCAAATATAACAAATCTTGATGATCAGTGAAAAACTTGAACTTGTTGGCCAATAAATAGTGTCTAAACTTCTTCACAGCATATACCATGCCTAAGCCCTCTCGCTCGATGGTGGTATAGTTTTGTTCAGCTGCAGTTAGCTGTCTGCTAGCATATGCTATGGGTAAATCTAAATTTCCTTCACCTGTGGGTTGTGCTAGCACACATCCTATGGCGTGATTGGATGCATCCATATGGACATGGAATGGGTTATTCCAATCAGGAGTGGTTAGTATTGGTGCTGTGCACAAACGTTTCTTCAGTTCATTGAAAGAATTCTTGCATTCGTCGTTCCACTCAAAAGTCAACAACGAGGCATAAAGGGGTCTAGCTATGATCACGTACATGTGGATAAACCTACGGTAATATCCACAATGACCCATAAAGGCTTGTATCTTTTTAACAGTCCTTGGCCTTGGCAGCTCCGCTATGGCTCGTACCTTATCTTCATCTGTTGAGATTCCATTCTTAGAAACAAGATGACCTAAGATTTTACCTTGACGCACAATGAACACACACTTTTTTGGGTTCAGACACACTCGATATTCTCTACACTTGTTGAAGATTTGTCTGATCTCAGGGATGTGAAATCTTCTTTCTTGGGAATGAGCACATAAATCATCCACATATACTTCTAAGCTCTTTCGCAAGAACTCTTTGAAGACATGACACATGAGCCTTTGGAATGTTGCACGTGCATTGGTGAGCCCGAATGGCATCACACGAAATGCAAAGATTCCCCACTCTGTGGCAAAAGCTGCTTTGTGTTGATCTTCTAGGGCAATGGCTACTTGATTGTAACCTGAAAATCCATCAAGGAAGCTATAAACTTCCTTGCCTGCAACACGCTCCAATAGGTGTTCCGTGATTGGAAGTGGATAACTATCTCTGATCGTAGCGGCATTAACTTTTTAAGGTTAATACACACTCGCAACTTCCCGTTCTTCTTGGGCACCACTACAATGGGGGACACCCATTCAGTATGCTCAATCTCATAGATAAATCCAGCTTCAATCAGCTTATCAATTTCTTCTTTTATTTTGGCTGCATATGTATCATTATATGTGTAGGGCTTCTATTTGATGGGCTTGGCATCAACAGTCATGGGGATGGTATGAGAGCAAATTCTTGGATCTACCCCTTTCAAGTCTCTATAGTGCCACGCAAACACATCCCTATATTCCCTTAATAGAGCTACGAGCTCCATTTCTTCTCTTGCACTTAGGTCATCTCCTATATATGTGTATCTCTCTTCGTTCTCTTCAATGGTCACTACAATTTTCTTGGTCTTTTCTTTATTATCATATGATTCTCCTATGATGGCCTCTCTCTTAGGCATTCGTACCAAAATTTTGCGGTCGTCAACTTCATATTTCTTGAAGTTTTCTGGTACTTCAAACAATGATTCCTCCTCTTCTTGTTTCACTGCTTTTCTTTTCTTTTTCTTTTGACTTCTCTCACTTCCATCTTTTGAATTTACCGTTTTAATACTTGTGAGAGGCTCTTCTTCTTTCTGGGTGAACACTCCTATATCTTCTAGATAGTGCTGCTCTGAGTTAAAGCAACTATCCATCACAATGGACTCTATATCATCGTCATTCTCTTCTTCTTCTATGACATCACTAGGGTCACATTCTTCTAGCAAGGGCTGACACATGAACACTGAGATATCATAACCCTCCTCATCACAATGAGGTGTCCATTGTTCCTCGTTGACAACAATGTCCATGGTGGCTAAGATTTCTGGCCAGCCATGAGGCTCAAATTCCTCATCCGAGAAGATCATCGGTGTGTAGGCCGAGTCTCTAACTGGTCTATCTCCTTGTGAATTTCCTTCTTCTCTTGCCTTTAAATGTTTTTCCTCTTCCTCTGCGACCTTGCACATCCACAAATGAGTATCTTCATGCAACCATGATGGATTAGGTGAACTTTCAGAATGCACAGAGATGGAATCTTCTCTCGCTTTGTGGATAGGATTCCAATGTAGGGGTGGTACATCTCTGAAGGAGTAATCCTTCAAATTGACCTTGGTGGTGACCCCTAAGTGTTGTAATTACAAGGAGTTGGTTCCCCAATCCTGTACTATTTGCAATTGTCATAGGAAGGGTCTTCCTAGGATCATCTCATAAACATTATTTTTCTCAAAGTCACATATAGCAAATGTGTGCTCAAACTCTACACCACAAGTGGTTAGAGTTATCCCTTCGAGCAGTCCTAGAGGTCTTTCAAAATGACCGTCGGCCATTTGAAGCTTCATTCTAGTTGGTCTTAATGTGGGTTTGCCCCATTGCTTCCACAAGGAGGTGGTTGCAATAGCAACACCAGCACCTGAATCTATGATTGCTTTGGTTGTGTAACCTTGGTAGGTGATTGGAAGATAAGTATTACCTTCTTCACCCTCACACATGTCCCCTATTTTGTCTAGAGGTATCTCTCGTACTTTCTGTTTAGAGCCTGCTTTTTGCATATTGGAATCAAGTTCTGGGACCTGATCCTTCACATGGTTCCTCGGGTTTTGCTTTGAGAAGCTCTTCTACAATGAGATGACACTGAACCTTAGTGTTCTTCACGACATCAGTGTTCCTTGGGACCACTAAGTCTTCATGTTTGACCAGTATTGTGGGAGCTCTGATCTGAAGAGATTCAGATTCCCATGGGCTTGGAAATTGAGGCAGTTCTTCTAAGGTATTAGATTCAAAATCTATCCTTTCGTCTTCTTGTTGCTCGACTTGATCTTCGTAAATGGATGGAATGTCTTGGGGAAATTGATCATGAAGATCGTCCATCTCAGGAATAGGAGGGGAATTACCCTTCTCCTTGGCCCATTTCTCTTCTTGTATTTCCCACAAGAACTCTTGAGAGTACTATTGAATTTGAGATTCACAGCATCGCGATTCTCTTGAGATTCACAGCATCGCGATTCTCTTGAGATTCACAACATCGCGATTCTCTTGAGATTCACAAAATCGCGATTCTCTTGAGATTCAGAGCATCGCGATTCTCTTGATTTCACAAAATAGCGATTTTCACATAAAATCATGATTTTTTCCAAAAGGTCTTGTTTGCCTGTTTTGACCCCTAGGAGCCTGATTTGACATAATTTTTTCATCCAAAGTCCATTTTTTGAGCTCTATAGCTCGTTGGAAAGCTCGTTTAGAATCCTACACGGCCTCAACTGTTTTTTATAAGAATAATGTGTTGATTTTCAGATTGACTAATTTGAAGGTGACCCTCAAGTGGGACTAGGGAACCAAGGGGGCTCCAAAGGATTTTGAACCATACCAAGGGGAAATTTTGGACTCTTAACCAAAGCTTATGAACCTGAGATCTGGTAGACACCTAGGCAAGGATAGACAAAGCATTAGATCTTCTCAGTCTAGTGTCAACCATACAGCTAAGTCTTGGGCACAACAACTAAGTGGTTGTCCTTACGTACTAAACTCTGACACAAGTGACTCAGAAATGTCTTTTAGCATGGGGAAACCTACAGGGGGTTCAGGAACTGCCTATTTACAAACACCAGAAGGCCCCTATAAGACACAGTTGGAATATATTCAGACCAACCGATTAGGTGCTCGCATCTATGAGGACGGCCTGAGGCGATCAGTGGTCCAACTCAAAAATCCAGATCAATCCTTTGGGCTTGAACACCCAGTAGTCAAGTTCAAAGAGGGTTCATACTTTGATAAGGAAGGAACCATGTATGTGGTCACCAACCTACCAGATATGACTGATGAGTTTGGAAATATCATTCATGAGAACGAGATAGGAGACCTAGAACAAGGAAATGTAGGACAAGGACCCTAGATTCCTAGAGGTAAGTCAGTTTTGACCAAAGTGATCACTCCAGATTGGATCCCTCAAGACAACAAAAGCATAGAACTATTCTTGAATAGAGAAAAAGAGGAAGCCTTTTGGAGATTCAAGCCAGATCAACCTAGCCAACTGGGCATAGTCATCATCTATGAATTCAAAGATCCTGAGATACCAGGCAAAGTTGTCTACCTGGATAACACATCAGAGAATATATTCTTGGTAACAGAACATGATAGACATGCATATACGTGGAAGAGTGAATTGATTTTCCCTCCACGAAGATCCAATGTTTCCCATGGCCTCCAAGGAGTAGGATCATCCCAAGCTCATGAAGCCCAGAGAAATAGACGTAAGTTTTGCACACACTGTGGGCAGGAATAGATCAGGATTTGAAAATGAAAGACCTGAAAGAGAGAGACATCAAGCACATAGGCAACAAAGAGATGAACATGATTTTCCATTGCCTAGACCCCGAGAGCAACCAAGAAACCTTAGACCCACTCAAGTGATCAAGGCAATGAAGAATTATTTTGACGGGACAGGAGATCCTTATGATCATGTGGCCGATTTCAAACAAGTGTTAAGAGCTGAACAGGTTGAGGATTTATTCACCCAATACGAGGCATTTGGTTTGACTCTTAAGGGCACTGCCTTAGCTTGGTTTCAACCCCTGAGTAGTTGCAACTATCGTGATATAGGTCAACTGCTAGACGAATTCATCGTAGAATTTTCCAAGAGTGGTATCAGGCATAACACATCGCCTTTGATCCACAGCTTCAAGCAGACACCCCAAGAAACAGTGCGACTAGCAGGTAGAAGGTTCAAACAGTACCTAGAAAGATGCCCTGCTCCAGAGTTACCCACACCAGCCAAACAAGTGGCCTTGTTCTTAGATGGTTTACTAAGCACAAAGTTAAGATCATATGTGTACTTGAAAGAGCATAGAAGCATAGAAGACTGTGTGCGGACCTGCATTGACATAGAAGACAACTTGGGTGAGGAGTTAGGACTATCCAAACTATATCAAGACTCTAATAGTTCTACTAGTCATACCTCTAGAGCCTCCACTGAGCTAGATGAGATAGCAGAGCAAGTTGCCAAGAAGCTAGGAGCTCAAAATAAACAAATACCAAGAGTCACCTCATTGAACCGGTGTTATACTTGTGGAGGTGACCACATGGCTAATGTATGCCCATTGCACAACCAGAACATGAGAGAAAGGAATGCTCCATATTGCACTATTGAGAGAAAATACACGAACCATACGGCTCAAGATTGTCCATACAATAGACATGCTGTTAGATAGAATTATCAACAACCTTACCAATAGGGTAGGTATCAGAACCAATACCAACAGCCATATTATCGACCACAACAACAGTATCAGGCACCATATAGGCCACAACCAATCCTAGGAAACCAACCACCAGCTCCTGCCAATACAATTCCAGTTAAGTATGCAGTGGCAGAAGACCTCAGAATCATGTTTCTTCAGAGAGCTATTAGGCGGGAAATAGAAAATCATGATTCTCAAAAAAATTTGAATTTTTCACAGAATCGGGATTTTCATCACAGAATCATGTTTTTTGGCAGGAAATTCAAATTTCTGAGTGCCGAGCAATGGCGAGCTCCATATGTGTAGAAAACCATGAAAAAACAGAAGCATTTGCTCTCTGTTGCACTTGCTAGCTCCTCCTCACACAATAATGCATGAAAGATGGTGTGAAAATGGTGAAAATGCACTAAAAAACAAGAAAGTTCTATGAAGAAGAAGATGGAAGAAGGTGGAGATGATGATGATGATGAAGATGAAGAAAAAAAATCAGAAAATGAATAAAAATGATAGTTTTTTTACCTTCCAATGTCGCAATTCTATGATCTTACCATCACAACACTCGTCCTCGAAGCTCTCTCCCTGACAACGGCGCCAAAATTTGGTGTAGCTCAAGCGTAAGCACCACCTCCTTTACTTGTCAATCCACGGAGACGTGAGGATCGGTATGAAGACCAGGAGCAAGTGAAGGCACAAGTGCGTGAGTGAAAGCACACAAACATGCACACACATACACACACACGTGCACAAGGTAAGATCAAAGAGAGGAACAATGGAAAGCTTCGATTGCCAAAGAGTTCTCTTACAAAAGCTCTATTCTTTGACAAGCTAACCCCAAAAATGAGCTCTCTAGCTCTTTTTATAGTTTTTTGACTAGTTTTGGCCCTGTCCAGACCTAGTGTCTGGCCTAGTTAAAAATTAGGTTCCAGGGCTTATTTGAGGGCTCAAACGAAGTCTAAAAATTATGAAAATTGGTAGGATGATACTTCTTATACTCCTCAAGCTCGAGGACTCCTCGGCTTGAACAAAATGGAGTTACAAAAATAGAAAATGGTATTTACAATGGCTTTTAGTGATGGAAATCACTATTTTTGTAGGGGATTCTTCTAAAAATTTGACATGTACTTCTTGGAGCTCCCTACTTGCTCCTTATTCTTGTGTGTGTGTAACTTTTTGATGTGCTTCCATGCTTGTGCTTGAACTTGAGTTCCAACAAACATCAAATGCATCTCCAACATCATGAAGACTCAATCGTAAACCTGTCTCCATAGGAGTGGCAATAGGCTTACAGTCTTCAAGGCCAAAATGCTACAATAATGTGTCAATATATTTCGTTTGACACAATGCCATGCCACCATCAACTTGCATAAACTGAATGCCCAAATAGTGATGCAAATGCCCCAAATCAGACATCTCAAATGAGGCATGCAAATCAGCCTTAAAATAAGCAATATGCTTCTCAATAGGACTAGTGAGCAGCATGTCGTCAACATAGACAACAATGATCAGAAGCACATCATTAGCACGCTTAACATATAAGGTGCTTTCAATTGGACTGTTCTCAAAACCATGTGCAGTCAGATAGGCATGTATCTTCTCATACCAAGCACGTGGTGCTTGCTTTAAACCATATAATGCCTTCTTTAACCTGCACACCTAGTTTTCATGCCCTTTCTGCACAAAGCCATGGGGCTGAAAAACATACACTTCTTCATGCAAGTCACCATTCAAAAATGTTGTTTTAATGTCCAACTGATGTACATTCCAACCATGATGAGTTGCAAGTGCACAGATGCTCAGAACAGTAGTCATAAGACATGTAGGTGCAAAGGTCTCATCAAAATCAATGCCTCTTTCCTGTGCATAACCCTTTGCAACAAGCCTAGCCTTATACCTCTCAACTGTACCATCCGGTTTACGCTTCAGCTTGTATACCCACTTAGTGCCAATGGCCTGCTTGCTAGGAGGCGAGTCACATAAAGACCAAGTACCATTCTTCATTATAACATCATATTCAAATTGCATAGCAATCCAATTTTCTCAATTTTGTGCTTCATCAAATGAAACAGGCTCATTCTCATCACAGAGACTAGATGCAGCCATAGCATAGCAATCTGATGCAAAAGAGCCACTATGAGAGCCTGAACGAGTACGATATGACAGAGATGCATCTAATTTGTTGTCACGCAAAGTCCGCACCAACCATTTTGGCATAGTTTTTGCATGCTCAATATCAACTCTCTCATCAACTAGTGCATCATGTAAATCTGCATCAGAAATGGAATGACCTGCATCATCACATGAAACCTGCAAAGGCTGAGAAGTTGCTTCATTGGGACCAGCACTAGACTATCCACCTATAAAAAGAGGCAGCAAAGTTTCATACATGTCTTTGGAGCTAACAGATGTCTCCTTAGTACATGAAAGCAATGGCTGAATAGCATCTTCCACAAAAACAACATCACGGCTAACCAGAATGCGTTTAGTCTGTGGATGATACAAACAATAGCCTTTACTTTCAGAACTGTACCAAACTAAAATACATTTTACTGCTTTATCATCCAATTTTCTGTGATGTTATTAAGGCACTAATGCATATGCCAAACAACCAAAAACACGCAGATGAGCAATAGATGGCTTGCGATCATGCCAAGCCTCATATGGAGTGATAGAGTGCAATGCTTTAGTGGGACACCTGTTCAGTACATATGCTGCACACATGACAACCTCAAGCCAGAAACTATGTGGTAAAGCTTGACTCTTGACCATACACCTCGCCATCTCCATGAGTGACCTGTTCTTTCGTTCAGCAACTCCATTCGGTTGAGGTGTATATGGCACTGTACACTGGTGTTTTATCCCACGTTCAACCAGAAATGCATTAAAATCAGAAGACATATATTCCCCCCTTGATCACAATGGAGGGTGCCCACTTTCCATGCTGATAGATTTTCAGCCAAAACCAAAAACTGTTTGAAGCGCATGGACACTTCATACTTTGCCTTCAATGGATATACCCATGCATGCCTGGAAAAATCATCACGAAGTAAAGATAATTCCCAAAAGAAGGTGTCTGCATAGGACCATAGACATCACTATGTACAAGCTGCAATTTCTTAGTAGCCCAAACTGAACCATGTTTTGGAAAGGACGAACGTTGCATTTTGCCCAAAATACAACCTTCACAAACATGTTTTCCAGGTGCCTCAAGTTTGGGCAAAGAGGACACCATTTCAGATTTCTACAAGCGTAGCAAACTAGCAAAATTCAGATGACCAAAGCGTGCATGCCAAAGCTTTGCATCTGACATAGCCTGAGAATCATTTACTACACATGCCAAATCATTTACAGATCTTTCATAGTCTATGAGCTTATACAGCCCACGACAGAAAATGCCAGAAGCAATAATCACATCGCCATTTGACAGATCATGAACTGTACACCTGTCATCAACAAATTTCACAACCAAGCCAATCTTGGCTAATTTAGAAACTGATAACATGTTCTTCTTGATCCCTGGCACAAATAAAGCATCTGACAAAGTGAAAGAACTACGATCAGCAGTAGTCAAAATGATCTTACCAACTCCCATAACAGGATAAGAGGAGTTGTTGGCGCATGTAACAGTATTCCCTGTAGGGGTAGGCTCGAGTGAAGAGAAGAAACTGCACTGCGAGGTAATATGTTTGGTCGCCCCACTATCAAAGTACCAAACATCTGAGTCTACTGTAGACATGCACTGCTCATGGGAAGATGGGTCAAAACTACAAACAATAGTAAACACCCATTCTTCTTCCTGCACAAGATTAGCAGACTCCGCTTTTAGTGTAGAGGCTTCTGCAACAACCATTCCAACCTCTTTCTTCTTTGCCTCTTTTGCAACCAGTTTTGGACAGTTCTTTATGATATGATCATTTCCTTTACAGTACTTACAAAACAATTTCTACTTTTCTGATTTTTTCTCATCTTTGTCTTAGTTCTTCGAATGTGCAGCATTTGTAGATTTTTGCTTACTAGTAGAAGAGCTCCATTTTCATTTGCCCTTCTGACTAGCCAAGAAAGCTTGATCTGCAACACACATAATGGACCTGTTCTGCCTGGACTGATCTTCTTGCAACAGAACAGAGACTAACTCCTCAAATGACAAGGCATTTGGATTGCCTTTCATCATCGACCGAAGAGTAGAAGCAAAACTATGATATGAATCAGGAAGACCATTCAGAACGGTCTGCACAAGTGAGCTATCTAGTATAACCTCATTAGCAAAAATCAACTGTTCCTTTAAGTCTTTGATCTTTGTTAGGAAACTATCCATAGAATCACCTTCATTCATGTGCTCACTCTCCAACTGTTTTCGGAGGTAAGCAACACGAGCCTCATTCCTAGCTTAGTACAATGTGGTAAGTGTATCCCAAGCATCCTTAGCTGTTCTGCAAGAAACACTGAGTCACAACAAAGGAGAACAAAGACATGTTCTCTATTCCTTTTTACCTAAAGACCATGATATCAAGCAATAAAGTGGGCATTTTACATTATCTAGAAAGCATCACTTGTTCTTGCTTGTAAATATTGTCACTAGAAGCTTGATCTCATATCCCAAGTAGTCAAGATAGATATAATAAAATACTTGTTGCCATGAAAACTAGTTGTTCAGCATGATCAAGAATCCCACATCATGATCTTTGACAAGAGATTAGAGTTGAAGGTACAAGTAAGAGTTCGGGAAGCTCCTTCATTACATCTATAACCTCAACAAGCACAGATTATAGCTGATTAAAAGCTACTCGAAAATCAGAGTACATGTGTTGCAAAAATCAGAACATTTTAACAAGGCAATTAAGATCATCCCCTTTGTATAGTTAAGATCCTCATTGAATGCTGGGCCATATTCACAGAATATGAAATACATTTCACAAAAGCATTCCTAAGAGAAGATTATAATCAACAAAATTATACTAAGAAACATTCACACATGATTCAGAGAAATGCTCAAGATAAATCAAGCTGAACACAAAGTGGAAGCAGAACTCAACATTATATTTCTATTAAAATGATGTTTTACATTTCATGTGTTTTACAAGCGTAATATGAATCTACAATAGAAGCTGATCATAGCTTTCCTCAGGCTCAAGCATAATGGGATCCTCTGGAACATTAGAACACATATCCTGCCTCTCTTGCTCCAAGATTGGCTCTTCAAGGTCGGCCATGTCCCCCGGTTCATCTGCAAGTGGGGGAACACGCTCCCTTGAAGCCGGTTGGAATCTCTCCGTGTCTGCAATGTGCTTCCTTCCAACCTCTTGGTCTTCATCTGGGCATTCATTCAGCCCATTGATTCTCATTCTAATGAAGCTCACTTGAGCATCATCCTTCTCCACAGCTATGCAGTGCCTGAACATCTTTAAGGAGCGAGCCAGAGTCGTTCCTGAAACAGCAGAAAACCACTTAGAGGCCTCAATCAACATGATGACTAATGAAAATTGTTAAAATTGAAATTACCTGTGCCCGAAAAAAGGTCTAGGACCCAGTCATCATCATTGGAGAATAGTTGAAGCAATCTCATCATGAGCTTTTGTGGCTTCTGATAGGGGTTAACCAATGTCATGTCCCCAGCTACATGACGAAGTTTCTTGGTAACGGCTGGGAACATGAGCACATTTGAGATCCCATTCTCATTGCAATGCTCCCTGACTCTCCTTTTGCTTACTTCATCATAATAGCCAACTGTAATGCATTCAATGGAGCTCACAAACCTATGCAAAGGAGTGTGATTGACGTTTGTCTTCACCCTGCCAACAAGAACTATGAGTCACAGAGAGCATCATTAAAGCCATGGAGATAGAAATAAGATTACTAACCACGTGAGGCACTTCACATCATGACATCTTGCCTTCAGAGCAGTTGAAACAGAGAAAGACTGGTCTCTGCTATGGAAAATTACTATCCTCCAAAGAGGAGACATAGTCAACTCTGCAAAATCAGTGACCATCTTCTGAATCTGAGGGTGTTTGAAGGGTTCATCATCATTAACTGATCCCAACATCCTAAATTCATAGGGTATTTCTGCTATGAGAAGGGAGAAATGCTTTCTAGGCACAACAGAACAAATGTTATTTACATCACTACAAAATACATTGTAATATACACGCCTAAGGGGGTCTAGGGGATTGGAGAAACATTTCAGATCAGGTTCCTCATCAAAATCCATCTCCTTGGCTTTCAGTCTAGATTTCTCATGCCTTGCTCTTTGAATGTGAGCCAGGAATGTAGGGGGGCAATCATCTAGTAGCTCTGCAGACTTACTTTTCTTTGGTTTCTGCAGAAAAAAGTGGAAAGACAATTAAATGAGCTCTTCAATACAGCAAACAAAACATAAGGAATCGATGCATGGCATCGATTTCGTGTGTGGGTAGATGCCAGACATCGACTTTGGGACATAAGTCGATGCCTGGCATCGACTTATGCCACGAGGTCGATGCCATGCATCAACTTATGCCCCCAAGTCGATGCCAGGCATCGACTTATGCTAGGAGATTGATGCAAGGCATCGACTTTTGGCAGCAGGTCGATGCCAGGCATCAAATTTAGCAGTAAGTTGATGCCAGGCATCGAATTCCTACTAAAAGCCTGGCATCAAATTGGTTAGGTGAATCAAGGCATCTAACCTAATGGCAAACCAGGCATAACCTCAGAAAGAGAACCTACCCAATCACGAAACAGGATAAAATATTCTGATAAAGCTTTGTAGGATGATGTGGTTGGATAGTTTGCTTGGACCTCTGTCCAAGAAAAGCAACCCAGCCTCTTCATCATCACCTCCTGAATCTTCATGTATACTTTATGACTACAGTCACAGAAATCAAAAAGAGACTAGGTTAGACCAGAAACATGGGAGGAGGGAAAAAGGATCTGAGAATAACATACATACTTATTGAGCTCAGTCACCATCTCCTCTAGGCTTAACTCCTTGGAGATTACCCTTGACAAAGTTGATATAATCAATGTATCATCCTTGATTCCTTGAAGGGCCCTCCATGGTGTCAGCTTCATGTCCTCAGGAGCCTCTTCAATTGAGAGGTCAACTTTCCTTCCCTTTCCCTTCAGATCAACCTGTGGGTCTGGCCTCGACTTCCGTTGCTTCTGGCCCTTGACCTCCTTGTTCTCCCACATTGTGAAAATTTTATCCTGCAGATCCCAGATCTCACCTGATCTGAATGCCAGTTGAAACCATGGATCATATTTCCTCAAAGCATCAGACTTTCTATTCTCATCCAGTGCAATTCCAACCTCAATAAGGCATTGCTTTCGTAGATTGGGATGTATTCTTCTAGCTTCCTTCACGAGACAATCTTCATATTCATGGTGGAAGAACCGAATTCTCTCTATGGAGGACATTTTTTGCCTGTAGTCATTGTCATTGTTGTGATCCCAAGCAAGAAGCTTGGCTTCCTCAGTTGTAAGACCAGCATATATCTTGCACTCTGCATACCTAAAGAAGAATGTGGTAGGGTGCTCCTTCACTAGCTGTCTACGGGCCTCTGCAGAGTGTGAACCTCCAATCACATAATAATTATAATCCTCAAACAAACCCTCATTGAACTCCTCCACAGAGCTGCACTCATTCGGATCCACCATGACAAGGAATGGCACAACAGTAGCATGAGGATTTATTTTCATTTTCTTCTTAAGATTCTGCACGTGCAAATTGTGTGGCTCCCTGATCTCAAGGGGCCTCCTCCCTGTGACTGGATCTATTGGTGGCCTATGGATGATATTGATTGGCAGGTGGAACAACTACCCCTTCTTCACAACTTTTCTTCTAGCTATGTCCTCCCTCATCTTGTTTCGCTCAGTACCAAGAACACCCGAGGCAAGCTCTCCACCAGGTGCAACTATTATATCCTCAGAGCTAGAGCTTGAGTTAGAAGACTCCTCTTCTGCAATTCTCTTCTTTTTCTTCTGGAACTTTTTCTGCACGCTCTGCTTACCCCTTGCCTTTACAGGGGTTGTCATCTTCTGTTGTGTTGGCATGATGTTGCCCTAGATCCATGTCATCAAGTCCTTGATAAGATTCACTCTGTCCCTGCATATCTCAGCAAGCCCATCTGGAACACAGCACTCTGGGCACAAGAAATCCATCTTGCATATAACATTTCTTAAACCTTTCGATGTCTCTACCAAGAAAAGGAGGTTGTCAGAATCCTCATCTTCATAATCCAGTTTGTACACAAGGCCATACTGAAAACCCTGTGTTGTCGTGATCTTTCCTCTCCCATATGCCCTTGCAAACACAAGAAGGACTGCATTCTTTTCTTCAACATACTGAAGGCACCACTCCAGATTTGTCATGTCTCAAGACGATCTATCCTTAAGACCTCTGCGTCCCTCGACCTATCCTTCATAGTTGTATCATCCTCAGGAATTTTGATGCTACTCTGTCCACCAGAGGATATTCCAACCGGGTTGCTGGCCTTCTCAGAGGATAAGGATGCAATAATTTTCTTTGGTTTTGCTTGGTGACCAATGCCTTTGTCACGTTGCTGATCACCAGAGCTCATGGTCACTCTCAGCTTCTTGAAGGGCCTCTCACTCTTGGACTCCGCATCCCTGAAGGTGCTTGGAAATATCAGCTCATACGTTATTGTGTTTTTCAAAGGTCCAAGTCGATGCCAGGCATCGACTTGCACCTAAAAGTCGATGCCTGGCATCGACTTGAACCTAAAAGTCGATGCCTGGCATCGACTTTGCACCCTAAAGTCGATGCCTTGCATCGACTTTCAGGCCAAATTCGATGCCAGGCATCGAATTTTAGGTGCAAGTCGATGCCAGGCATCGACTTGAGGGTACAACTCGATGCCAGGCATCGACTTACACCCTCAAGTCAATGGCTGGCATCGACTTGCACCGAAAAGTCGATGCCTGGCATCGACTTGCACCCTCAAGTCGATGCCTGGCATCGACTTGCACCTAAAAGTCCATGCCTGGCATCGACTTGCACCTAAAAGTCGATGCCAGGCATCGAGCTGTACCCTCATTGGATCTATATTTTAGGAGCTAAGAAAAATAAAAACCTAGAAAGCAGACTATTTACACAAACATACAAAAGGAATATTTTAGGAATCTTTTTTTTTGGTATGATTTTGTCTACCTCTTGTTACTCTTGCCAACATTCTTCTTCTCCATCAGAGTTGCCTTGCTGGTATGCTGAGCTCTGTGCTCCATGGCTGTCTATGCTCTGTTGCTCTCTCTTGCTCGTGGATTTTGAAAATGAGAATGATCTCCTCCTTTGCTATTTATAGGCAATTGGGTAACTTGAACCAGAGACTAACTGGATCTAACTGAATGAGTCCAATTGCTAACTATATCTGTCAACTTATCTAACCAGGAAATACCACTCACACAAATAGGTTGTTTCACCTCTACTTTAATGAAATATTCATAGAACCTTGCAACTATTTATATACATTTGCATGGAAATTACACTTCAATGGCAAGAGTATGGTATGTACATGAGGATGTCTAATCTCATGTATAAATTGTTTCTTAGAATCTCTTGCTTGGGAAAAAAACAAGTCTAAGTTGTGTTGAATATGGGAGATTAATGACATCTTTATAGTGTTATCCTTCTCACTTCAGATTAATGACATCAACTCTGTATCTCATCTTTCAAAAGTGAATCAAATCTTTGGTTCCCTTATTAGTGTATATTTGAGTAATTAAGTGATTTGATGTAATTTGATGTTTAATGTTATTTAATGTACTTTAATGAACTTTTGATTTCATATCTTCTTGATGTGACATTTGATGTGACATCTTCACTTGATCTCGGATTTCTACTTATTTAAAAAGGTCATTCATCTTCAGTCTTCTGTGAACTCAGTGAAGATGAGCTCAATCTTTTCAGTGGATGCTTGGGCATCAGCTTCCTCTGCTCATATTGATACAGTTTCGGATTCATTGTTCTCAATTGACCCTTTCCACAGAAGTGATGATCCCTATGGTTTAGAACGTGCTGATGATTCTATCTTTTCTGTTGAGTCATTTAAGTTATCCAATTTAGAGTGCAATGCTGCTCAACCAAATGCACCTCTTGATCTCCCATCTGATCCAACCATTGATCTCCCTTCTGACTCAAGTGCATGTGGAGCAACGGAAAAGCAAAGCAAGCTCAATCTACGATTTAAAAGAAGGCCTCGTGAAGTAAGTCAAAAAAGATTTAAATTTCTTACTTCAGATAGACAGATTGCATTGGATATTGTGAAGCATTGTTGTGGTTTGAAATGTTTGTACAATTTAGGAATGAAGAAACTAAAGCACCTAAGAGAAAAATTCCTCCATTTAGATAGTGAAAGGCAAGATATATACCTTGTTTCTCGCATGCAAATGATTGAGGATAACATGTCAGTAACACGTGTTGCTTTTGAATATTTCTTTAGTCAAGGGATGTGATGCTGTAGGGCTGCATTTAAAATTGCAATGGGTGTGGGAAATTTTAGAATACATAGGGTTCAACAAGGGCTTTTGAATGAGGATCTCATTATGGATACATTCCATGTTGGGACCAAAGGATCTGTTGGACGTCATGCAATGAATTGGATGATGAACTATTTTAGCTTGCATTGTGAGGTTATGCCTACAACTGGAAGGTTGCACTTGTCAGATAACTTTACTTGTCGAGAGGTATTTCAAATATATAGAGAAGACATGGAAAATAGAAATGAGAAGTATGTGTTGTATCGTCAGTTTACTCGATTATGGAAGGAAGAGTTTAACAATGTGTCTATTCCTCGTAAAGTTAGAATGGGTGAATGTTCAGTTTGCGCCACTTTGAAAAACATGGCAAAAGGGGCTACAACACCACAGGAAAAGAATAATTTTAAAAACCTTCTTAACAACTATCGTGAGAGTCAAGCTTTAGAGAGAAAGAAAGCAATTCATCATCGAAGTAAAGCACTCAGAAATCCGGAGCGTTATATGTGTTTGTTGATCGATGGTATGGATAAAAAAAAAACTTGTTTGCCACATTTTTATCGCATCCCTAAGGACATTGGAGATGAAGTCCTTGTGCAAATGCATTTGGTTGGTGCTTTGGTATACAATGGAACTATAATGTCCAAGGTTTTCTTCACATATCCGAATGTGCATAATGATCCAAACCTTATAGTTACTATCATTCATCGTGTTTTGCAATCATGGAAGGGTCTTTTGCCACCAACTCTATATTTGCAACTTGATAATACTGCAAGAGAGAATAAAAATTCTACAGTCTTTGGATATTTAAGCATGCTTGTTGAAAAACAGGTATTTCAGAAGGTTAAGGTAAATTTCCTTCTGGTTGGCCACACTCATGATCACATTGATCAAATGTTCAGTACTTTCTCTAAGAAGTTGGCACGTAACAATGCTTTTACTCTTCCGATTTTATCTGAGCTGATTTCAGAAGCATATACTCCAAAACTAGAAGTTCAACACCTCACATAGATTTATGACTTTAAGCACTTTTGCTCAATGGGCCTTGATAACAGAGGTTTTGGCTCCATTGCACAATATTAGTTTCAACCATGTATTGTTGATGAGGAGGGTTGATGAAATAACCCTTTTATTTGCAAAGCAGTATTCATCTTCTCTTGGGTGGGAGCCTAAAGAGGGATGCAGATTCTTATTACAGGTGCCTAATTTGTCTACAGTGTATGGTGCAGAACAATCACCATATGAAGATAAAAACAATACAGAAAGATGTGGAAATGTGGTTGATCAAAGTAAAAGCTGGGTGCATGCACTCATTGAAAAGAAGAGACATATTGAGCGTGCAAAAAAATATGCTGGAGATCAAGATGTATCTTGGTGGGAGGACTTTTTCAATCATCAAGAAGAGATTATACAGTATACAATTGCAGGTCACTGGCCAGTTGATGTTCCATTCACATGGGATTTTTGTACACAAAGATCCGTGAATGTGGCCCAAGCACGTAATGCAGATGCACTTCAAAGTTTTATACATCCACCAAAAAGAAATATTTATGTAGGCCCAAGGATAACAAAACAGGCAGAAGCAAGATGGCAAGGAAATTTAATAGAGATAAATGTTGGAACACTTATTGCAGTACTTGCTGATGGTGATGAGGCTACCAGACCATTTTGGATTGCAAAGGTTTTAGAGATAACTAAAGATATTGATCAGAGAAGAATAGAGGCTTTGATGGTGCATTGGTATTACACTAAAAGTAGTAATGCATTCATAGGTAAATATAACTTAGAAATGGTGTGTGATACTAAACGAACAGGTTCAAAAAAGAAAAAGAATATTCTGAAGCACATCCACTCTTAAAATGGATGATGTAGATATTCTTGTTTATGATTTTTCCTTGACAAAAACAGGTCACTTGAGGAAAGCAACCATCAACATGATAAAACAAAAGCTTCCAGATGTATGTGGTACAGGAAATCATAGGCAAACAAGAAGAGTTGTGCATGATCCTGCAGAATTTGGTATGTACGTGGATGAAGATAGAGCTCTTGTGGATATAGAAGAAGAAGAGAGCTCTCAACAGTATGAGACTGAATCAAGTGCATCAGATGATGAGGGTGTAGACATAGATTGACATAGTTGTGAGTTGCATTGAAGCTCTCTAACATTTTAGTGCTTATGTAAATGCCTCGAAGTAGTTTGGTTAATGAAACCATGTTTTGTAGCAATTTTGAATAACAATCAGATATCCACCCATTAAAAATATGTCTAAAATGTTATTTTTGTATAAGAATTATTCAGTTCTACATTCTTTATATAGATTTTAGACATGTCAATGTCTTATCATATAGATTTTGGACATGTCAATGTCTTATCATATAGATTTTGGACATGTCAATGCCTTATATAGTGAAATTTTGACTACATTTTGAGCTCTTTTTTTATGAGAAAATGACAAAAAATGTCAAAAAATCACATGTTTTCACCTCATTTTTGTAATATATGTATACTGGTATAAAGGAATCTCAAACATAAGCTGCATTTGCTTGATTTTTGACGGGAGTGTTCTCTTTTTACGACATAGTTCTCGTTTGTTACGACTCGCTGTTAAGAGCGAATATGAGGAATAATGACACGTTTGATAGACAAAGCTATCAATGCATGTGTCTGGGCATCTCTGCCATCCCAACGAATGTGCTCTGCAATAGGTGCAGCAGAAACCGCAACATGAATAGGAATATGCAGAATATCACCATCTTCGACACCTTCTGCATCAGCTTCAGTACCTGCAGTTGTAACAATTGCAGGTATGATAGGATGTTTTTCGACACCTTGCACAATGTTCCACAGTCCTTTTGCAACCAACACATGCTGCATCATATAAGCCCATAATGGGTAGTTGGTACCATCCAACTTAACCTCAACAACCAACATACGGAATACATCACTGCTTTCAGCCATGGCTGGTGACTAAAATACCTTGATGCAAAAAATTGACTGTATCTCAAAAAGTTGAACAAAACTACCCAGAAGAATTCTGTTAGACCTGTAGCAGACTTTGAGACGCTTATACTGGCGAACAAAAACTAGTATATACCTTTGGCACAAAAAGATGAAATAGCCTGCACAAACATTGCGATAGTGCGTTCAGAGGTTGAAACGAGCTTAGATCGCGATTTCGGCACCACACAACGATGCTGTTTTGATCTCGAAAACACGCTGAGTGTGCTCACCAAAATTCGTGCGATTTTGAGACTGCAAATGGAGGAGTATCGACGGCCCCCTAGATGAATCGATGATCTGCTCTGATACCAATTATTGGAGTTAGACATCTGCGGAAGCACACGAACAACACAAGGAAGAAGAAGAAGCTTAGAGCACAACACACAATACTGAATGTATTACTAGAGAATGTACAAAGATAAGTAGCCCATTAGGGCAATAGGCATATATACAAGCTGGGGGAAAGAAACCTCCTAAAGAGGGAAAAAAGTGCCCCGACGGTCCTAGTGTGTTCACACACATCACTACGTAAATATATCAACACTACTGGCTGCTTCAAAGATAAAATCATCTTGCATGTGAGTGAGCAACTTCAAAAACATATTTAATTACGTGCATGGGATAGTAAGCAAAGTGCCTATGCAAGGCTATGAAATGTAGACCTATCATATGCATACTCTTCATGCATTGGAAGATGTAATGGTGCATAGTCAAGGTAATAGGCATCTGATGATGAGGTTTCTCCTCCCAAAATCAAACTCAGCTTCAAGGATTCATTATGCAATTACAATCCAAATTTATGCAATTGGTCATGCATCTATGGGATTGGAAGATTACGTTCACATACATATCAAATATGCATACTTTGGATGTAAGAACTTATGGAAAACATGGTGAGAAATTTGAATATTGGGTTTGGATTTCTAAAAAAAAACTTGTTGAAAGATTTTCTCTTCTTTTTATCTCCTTCTATCCACCTTTACTTGCTCATCACATCCAGCTTGAAATACAAAAAAAATCATAACTTCCGTTCATTCCCATCCTTCAGAACTCTATCCAATCTCAAAAAAATATGGTTAGTCAAAGCATCAAATCAAACAATTTTTTCATTCATTTCAAGAAAAACTTATTTGATTATCTTTCCTTGCTTGTTGCGATTTCATGGTCATCTTGCTTCTCGTCATCAGCTAGTGGTTCCATCAATGTTTTTGGAAATTCATAAATTTCTTCATCTTGCCTTTTAAACATTTTCACATGTTTCCCTACAAAAGGAACTTTGAACACAGTCTTATCTAGTTCCTTTAAAACATAAGTGTTACTTTCATTTGCTTTAAATACAACATAAGGAACAAACAAGCATTTCATTAATTTCTTTCTTCCTTCATATTGTGTGAAATGAACTATCATAAACCAAAATCGAGTTGCCATCTTGAATGTTATTGGGCTGCAATTGATGTTGTTTATCAAAGTAGATCTTGTTCTTTATTCTTGATGCTTTTAACTTCTCTTTTGCTTCCTCCAACTGCTCTTGTCCTTGTTCTAGCTGCTTCAATCTCAAATATAACAATTGCTCTCTTGACATGTTAGTAGTTTCCCTTCATAAGCTTTTGCTAAAGCTTTCACTATTGATGAATGACCTCTCTCTATTTTCCCATTTTCTTTGAGATTATATGTTGTGGTCAATGCTAATTAGATTCCATGCTTTTGGAAAAAATATCTAGATTCGTATGCATCAAGTTCTTCACGATCAACTACAACTTTCTCCACATAACCAAATCTACAAAATACATCCTCTAGCAAGAATTCACATACATTTCTTATAGATTTGGTATGTAAAGCTCTATCTTCAACATGATTAGTGAGATCCTCCTTAGCAAGTACAATATAACACATGTTGTTAACTCCTAATGCAAACTTTTGCAAAAGCCATATCTAAATAATGCTATTACACATTTTAAAGGAGAGAACTTACTATTGATGACAAAGTATCCAATCAAGAATGGTATGTAAAAAATGATTTTAGGTGAACTGTGCGCCAAACAATATAGTGAAGCTATACTATATTTGAGTTGCACGAAGTCATGAAGTAAAATTAATAAATTTCTTGGTTTTCTAAACTTTTCCTTATAAAATAAACATAATGAGGCACCCCAAAAACAATTTTATCGTATTGAATTTGTTGTAGATGGCTCTACACCTAAAATGCAGTCTGCTAACCTTGTTAGAAGGAAGCATGGGCATTTACTATTGCTACTATGGCACATCTTCTCATTAGTAGTATATGACTATATTAGACTCTGATGCTTGGTATTTTGATAGTGATGTAGCTAAACATATTATCTCTATAATGTAGCCTCTTCACTTAACTTGAGTCTACTCCTACATGCTAACAACTCTATTGGCAACAATCAGGGCATCTCAAGACAATGAAGCCGACATAAGGAATCATAGCAAAGAGAAGGCCCAAGCAGGCAAAGTAGTCAAAGAAGATCCGACAAATATGCCATTCAATTTTTCCGAGCTAATCCCCTCTTAACAGTGATTTTCATCACTACATGAACATTGTAATTATTGTTTTTGGTAGATTAGACTCATTTTGTTCAACTCGAGAAGTCCTTGAGCTTGAGGAGTATTACAAGTATAATTTTCATAATTTTTAGAGCTCATTTGAGCCTGCAAATTAGCCTAGGAACCTAATTTTTAACTAGGCTGGACACTAGATCTAAACAGGGCCACTAGCTAGTCAAAAACTATAAAAGGAGCTAGAGAGCTCATCTTTGAGGGAACAAATTGTAGTTTGAACTAAAGAAGAACTCTTATAATTGTGTTTTGATCTTAATCAAAGCTTCCATTGTCTCACTCTTTGTTCCTACGTATGTGTGCGTGTGTGTGTGTATGTGTGTGCATGCTAGTGTGCTTTTCCATCACCACTTGTGCAGATCACTTGCTCGAGGTCTTCATACCATCCGCATGTCTTCTTGGATTGACATTAAAGGAGGTGCTACTCACCACTGAGCTACACTAAATTTTGGCATCGATTCGAGCTTTGAGTACAAGCGTGTGATGGTAAGATGTAGAGGGGACATTGGAAGAGTAGTTAAGCATTTTATTTTACTTGTTTTTTCCTTCCTCTCCACTTCTACACACCATATCCATTCACCATCATGTTCATACTGCAGCCATCTACCTCCATCTCCATTCATTTCCTCATTTCCACTTGAGAGCGAGAGTGAGAGAGAGCTTGTATGCGCACTTGTTTTTTGTGTTTTCCTAAGTGTTCTTGCAGGTACCAGCTTCCATTGCGGTTGCAGCAACTCCAACAAGTGAGAAAATTGCCTGTGCAGGTTCTAGGGCATTGACCTTTGTTGATCGCGATCAACAGAAAAGTTCGTCTGTTGATAAAACAAAGTGCACTACCACAAAACACATGACTAGCACATCCTAAATCACTCATTATAGTCATAAAATTCCATGATTTTCTATCAGTCGTGATTGACACTGTTGATCGTGATGGACACCCATGATCGACACCTCTGTCAATCGCGACCGACACCATCGATCGCGATCAACAGCCATGATCGACACAACTGATTGACAGACCCTGTCAATCGTGACCAACCCATCGATCACGATTGACAACCATGATGGATTGCCACATAAGCCTCTGTCAGTCGTGATTGACACCTTCAATCGTGACCGATTGAAATTTGATGATTGACACAAAAATTCGCATGCCGATGTTCCTATCGCGACGATCATAACCCCGATTGACTAAAATCACGTCGGAATTTGCGAAAAAAGTGTCGATCGTGATTGACATCATCGATCGCGATTGACACTGTCGATCATGATTGATAGCCCTCACAATTGACTCTGTCGATCGCGATTGAAACCATCAATCACAATTGATACGTTGATTGCGATTGACACCCACAATCGATAGCTCTGCCCATCGCTATTGATAGCCCTGTCGATCGCGATTGATAGGCATTTGCAGCCAAGTTTTTAGGGTTTTTTATTTTCAAAAATTTGGGCAAATTTGGGCATACATTTCAAGTAATTAAGGCATAGTGAGCCCTTGAAATATCATGTTTGCTTGTTAGCCTATTTTAACCCTAGAACCATGAACTGCCATAACTTCTTCATACGAACTCCGTTCCTAGTGATTTTGGGCTTGTTGATCTTGTACAGGGGTGAGGCAGTTGAGAGATCTCTAAGGGAATTTTCATTAAAACAAAGCAAAATTTGGGTATGTGAAGTGCATGCTCGGGCATGGTCCTTTGAGTCAATTAAAATTAAGTCTTGAGCTAACTTCGGGACTCTTACAGATACCTTGAGAGCATCGAAGGGCGTCCAGAGCTTTAGCATTCTAAAAGCTTGAGAACGGCGTTCTTGAGCACCCAAGAGCAAGGGATATGCAAGTGAGGTTGGATCATTCTCAAGTCCCTCTGTCAATTCCTAGCTTAGGCTAAGTGCGAGTCTTGCTAGAAATAAGTTAAGGTGACGATAGGCATCTATAAAGTCGAAGAGTACTTAATCACTCAAGTTCAAGCAGAAATATAATCTCTTTGTGATCGATAACATAAAAGGAAAGAACTTAACGTGGTACAATCAACTTAAAGTGCGGAAATTCACTCAAGTATTCCTGATGACATGATATCAGACAAGAGCATAAACACGATAACCCACTAAAAAAGGAATCAAGTGAGTGATACAAAGTAATCTGCAACGACGTTGTACTTGGGGTAAATTGGGGTTGTTCAATTAGGCATATGAACCTTAGATCAGGATGACATCTAGGGAGAGATAGGCAAAGCCTTCGGTCTTCAGAGGCTAGTATCAATCACAGTGTTAGGTCTTGGGCCCAGTAATTGAGCAATTACCCACACTACCCTAACTCTAAAACTACTCAATTAGAAATGTCTTATGGTATGGAGAGACCCATAGGAAGCTCAGGTGTGGCTTATTTAGAGAAACTTGAAAGCCCTTACAAAATGCAACTAGAATATATTAGGACCAACTGATTAGGTGTTTGCATCTATGAGGATGGTCTAAGAAGATCTATTGTTCAGATTAAAAACTCTAATCAACCCTTTGGACTAGAACATCTAGTCGTCAAATTTGAAAATGGTGCATACCTAGATAAGGAAGGAACAATGTACGTAGTCTCCAAAGTATGCAACTGCAGAAGAAAATTTGAATAGACCCTTAGTGCCAATAACTCCATTGCTTTCAAAAAGCAACCCAAGTGATCATAATTTTCACTCTACTCACATTGATAGCCCACATGCTTACTACATGTAGTCATCTGAGCATAATGAGTCATATTATTATGAAGACCTGAGTGAACCTGGTTGGGAGCCAGACTATGCAAATGTCATGTATGAAAACCCCAACTCTAGACCCAAACCTAGGCAGATAAGACCCCCATTTCCTAGAGGACCATGCTATCGATGTCAGGGAGATCACCTCATTCGTGATTGCCCTATGCCTACACCTACACAAACCCAATCCGTGACAATTCAAGGTTTCTGTCCAGATTATGGGAAGGAGCACCTGTTACGAGATTGTCCTAAAAACCCCAACAATATGTCAAAAATTACTCTTATCAATGTTATTGGGTTAGTGATAGACTCTACAGGAAGTGTAACTTCCACTTCCCCAGTGCAAGTGGTCACTAGAGCTCAAGCCTTGCAGCAAAACCAAGGTTTAGGATAGGAAAAGAGTTCTGAGGTTAGTGAGACTGAGAGCATAACTAAGAAGAGGACCATAGCTTGGAAGGATAGTCATGAGAGAATGAAAAGGCAATGGGCAAAGAAGATGAGTGAACTTGAGGAAAGTCTAAGAGAAACAAAATCCAAGATAATTGAACTCACATCTCAAACTCACTCTCACACTACTCCACCACCAGCATTCCCATCTCCCTCCAATCCACTACCCTCCAACCCACCTCACACAATCCCACCACCTCCTAGAGTAGGATCAATATTAGCAGATCCTGCGTATGATCAATTCCCATAAGACATTCCTTCCATTTATGAAGAGAAGGAGAGTGCCCAATCTCATGAGAGATTAGACTTCGAGTCTAATTCTTTACAGGAACTACCCCATTTCACAGGCCCATGGGAAAATAATTCTACTTGTATGAGAGCACCCACGGTCATGATAAGAAATGAAGACTCAGTCATACCTAAGAATACAAAGGTAGTAAAGAACTCTAAAGTGCAGTGCAATCTCACTTTAGAAGAGCTACTCAAGGTTAAGCCAAAATTGTGGAAACATGTAGCCAACCAAATGCCAGAGGTATCTAAACCTCATTCCCAGGTAGGATCTCATAAAACAGTTCAAGAAATACCCTTGGATAAGATAGGAGACATGAGCGAAGAAGAAAAAGGAAACACCTATCTTCCAATTACCCATCAAGGTTACACCACCAAGACAATTTTGGACTCAGGTCTAGGAGTTGCACTTGCTACCACTTCCCTATGGAAGTGAAGGGGCAAGCTAGCACTCAAGCCAATGAGAATGAAACTGCAAATGGCCGATGGTCACATAGAAAGACCCTTAGGACTGTGAATAGGAATAACTCTCACTACATGTGGTGTCGAGTTCGATCATACTTTTTCCATATGTGACTTTAGCAAGAATCAGGCCTATGAGATGATTTTGGGAAGACCATTTATGCGGCATTTGCAAGTGGTACAAGATTGGGGAACCAATTCTTTGTATTTGCAACACTTAGGTGTTACAACCAAAGTCAATCTCAAGGATTACTCTCATAGAGACGTACCCCCTATTCAATGGAATCCCATCCATAGAGCTAAAGATGATACGGAGTCTGTGCATTCCATAGGATCAGGATCCTCATGGATGCATGAAGACACCATATGTTTTGGTTGGGAAACTTAACCAACCAAAATAGTCTACCTATCTACATAAGTATACTGAAAAACTAGACTTCACTCTTTCACTGATATCTCACACACTACATAAGGTTTCAAAGAGATATTTGGTATGCAGAAAGGAGATAAGCTTTCCAATGAATGCTTAAACGCAAGAAATGGTTACATATGCACTGAGATATGAGCTCTGCAACAGAGCTGTGTACAAATTGACGTGCGACTGGAAGGAGTCTAAGGGAAGACAAAATGACAAAATGGCTAGATCCGACTACTGGGAGCTCTTACCTCTTTCTCTCCTTGTTTTGAATGTGCTCCCACTTCACTTATATAACCAATGAGCATGTGAAGAAGTTTGTGCCTTCTTCTTAACTCACCACTTTCTCCACTACATGCTACTAACTACAAGGCAAGATATTGTATCTCTTACTCATCATGAATTTTGACTAGACTTTTTCTTTTATTATTTTTTCCTTTTTTCCTCTACTTTTTCTTTATCTTTATATTTGGTAAATTCATCCGAGCATGGCTCATATGAAAATGAGCTTGTACATTTATCTTCAACAAATAATTATGGACCCACCTTCTGCATCAGTTGAGGAATATTTCTACGAAGTAGAAGCTCACCCTCAAAGACATGAAGAAATTACAAATGATGTGAGATTAGCCACACAGGTAACCACTAAGAATGAAGGCAAGAAGAGGAAGAAGAGAGAAGTCACATTAGAGGAGGAAAAATCCTTGTTTGAGGTCCCAAAAAACTTTAAGAAGTATGAGATAGAAGATAGGAGAGTCATGATAAGAATGCCTAAACGTGATGCACAAGTAGGAGAGGCCTATGATAACAAGGAAAACATCAAGAAAATTGTTGTAACCATAGAAGAAGGAGAAGGAAAGTGCACATACATAGGACATGACCTGACGGAGGAAGAGGAGCAAGAGTTGATAGCTTTGCTAAGAGAATACAGATATGTATTCACTTGGAGTTACAAGGACTTGAAAGGTGTAGACCATGACATATGCTCACATACAATTCCCATTACCTTAGATGCCAAACCCTCTAAGCAGAAGCAATACACATACAATGATAACTATGCCGCCAAAATCAAGGAAGAGATAGATTGTTTGGTTGAAGCTGGATTCATCTATGAAATTGAGCACACTGAGTGGGTATCCCCCATCATAGTGGTGCCCAAGAAGAATGGAAAGTTACGTGTATGCATTAACTTGAAGAAAGTTAACCCAACCACTATTAGAGACAATTATCCACTTCCTATCACTGAACATCTCTTAGAAAGGGTGGTAGGCAAGGAAGTCTACAGCTTCCTTGATGGCTTCTCTGGCTACAATCAAGTGGCCATAGATCTAGAAGATCAGCATAAGACAGCCTTTGCTATGGAGTGGGGCATATTTGCCTTCTGAATAATGCCATTTGGTCTGACCAATGCACCAGCCACCTTTTAAAGGCTCATATGCCACATGTTCAAAGAATTCTTGAGGAAAAATTTGGAAGTCTATGTTGATGATCTTTGTGCACATTCCAACATAAGACAAACACATATCCCAGAGTTGAGAGCTATCTTTGACAAATGTAGAGAATACCAAGTCTGCTTGAACCCAGAAAAGTGTGTTTTTATGGTCAGGCAAGGCAAGATTCTAAGACACATAGTGTCAAAGAATGGCATATCCATAGACGAGGAGAAAGTGAGAGCTATTGGAGAGCTACCTAGGCCAAAGAATGTCAAGGAGGTACAGGCTTTCACGGGGCATTATGGCTACTATCGCCGATTCATTCATATGTATGCGATCATTGCAAAGCCTCTATACTCCCTTTTGACTAACTTTGAGTGGAATGAGGAATGTGAGGATTCCTTAAACCAGCTTAAGAGAAGATTGTGTTCTACACCAATCTTGACTACACCAGATTGGAACAAGCCATTTCGTGTTCATGTGGATGCATCCAATTATCCCATTGGATGTATACTTGCACAACCTACTAGTGAAGGTAATATGGATCTCCAATAGCCTATGCTAGTAGATACTTGAATGCAGTTGAGCGAAACTATACCATGATCGAAAGAGAAGGATTAGGCATGGTATATGCTGTAAAAAAGTTTAGAAACTATTTGCTTGCAAATAAGTTTAAATTTTTCACTAATTATCAAGCTCTACTGTACTTGGTAAACAAGTCATGCAATATAGGTAGATTAATAAGATGGTTCCTCTTACTAATGGAATATGACTTGGAGGTAGTGGTGAGGAAAGGAAAGGCTCACTTGAGGGCAGATAATCTCTCGAGGATCACATCTGGAGAGGCCCCACAAGGAGTATTAGATGATCTTCCTGATGCTTACTTGTTTAATTTGGAAGTTGTACCATAGTGGGCCAAAAGATTAGTGCCAATATTGACATACGAGCCTAACCACCCAGTAATAAACACTCAAGATAAGGAGGTAGTAAAAGCCCGGAAGTACCATATCATGGCAGGGAGTATGTACAAGCATATAGATCAAGGAATACTAGCTTGTTGCGTGGAAGAGGAGGAGTACACCAAGTGGTTGCAATTAGCACATGTGGGTGCATTAGAGCAACACTACTCAAGGCAAAGAACTTTACAAACACTAAGGAGACTCGGAGTGCACTGACCAACTATGGAAGAAGATGTCCATAGGATGTGCAAGGAGTGCCTAATCTGTAGCACTAGACCTCCAATGGAACATGCCACTCTTTATCGGGTGTCTTTAGTGCCAAATTGGAGCGAACCATTAGTAGCCTTTCTGAGGACAAAAACATTCCCTCAAGAGATGAAATTGGCTAGACAAAGGAGCTTAGAATAGGAGGCACTAGACTACCCACTCATTGGAGATAATTTATACAAGCGTGGTAAAGATGGTTACCTCAAACTATGTGTCCATGAGAGTGAATATCTAAAGATCTTGGAAACTACTCACCAAGGTGTAGCAAGAGGACACTTTGGACTAGATAGTGTGATCAAGGCCATACTATTTGTGGGTCTTTGGTAGCCAACTCTTCACATGGATGCACATACCTATGTGAAGCGGTGTGACATTTGTCAGTGAACTCAATATCCCTTACGTAAAGATGAGATGCCATTGAAACCAATGATGGCTGGACGTGCATTCTCTAAGTGGGGAATAGACGTTGTAGGTCCTATTAATCCCTTAGCTAAGGGTTCACATGCTGAATATATCATTGTGGCCACAGACTATCTAACCAAGTGGGTAGAAGTGAAAGCCACAACGAATAACGATGCTCAAACGACATCTAAGTTCTTATTTGAGAATGTGTTCATGAGATATGAGCTACCTATAGAGCTAGCAAGTGATAGAGGCACTCACTTCTTGAATGAAGTCATTGACAACCGTCTCCAAGAGTTCTGTTGATACACAAGAAGTCTGCCCCTATCATCCACAAGCTAATGGGCAAGCCAAAAGCACCAATAAGATTCTATGCAATGTGCTAACCAAATTAGTGAATAATAAACGCTCTGATTAGAACAAACAACTACACCATGCTGTTTGGGCATACCAAGTTGCTTATAAAATGGTACTCCAAGCCACTCCCTTTCAAATGGTATTTGGCCAAAATGCAGTGTTACCATTGGACTTCTTGATACCTACTAAAAATAACACAGGAGCATGAGTGGAGAGGTCATGAACTCTCTTCAAGGATCCTTGATCTTGAATGGTTAAGTGAAACGAGAATGAGAGCAGCAGTAGGGATTTATGCAGCTAAGAAAAGACAAAAGGCATACTTTGATGCCCATGTGAAGGATAAAGGCTTGAAAGCAGGAGACTTAGTTTTGGTGTACACCCTGAAACAACATGCAAGAAAGCTAGAGAAGCATGGCTATGGACCTATGATCATAAATAGAATCTCAACTAGTGGAGCACTTCAATTAGCTACTCTAGAAGGTGATGCCCCCTCTAGTTACATCAACAGATGCAGAGTCAAACTATATCAAGAATCCCTCACTGAGGAAATGCTTAATTGACTCAAGACTGCCAAGAAACGCAAGGAAGAAGAAAAACAAATTCGTGAGGAAACTCAAGCCGAAGCTTTAGAATGCATTCGAAGAATGAAATTGAGAAGACAGGGTAGATATGAGCCTAGATCAAATGCATATGAAGCTCGATGGTACCACATGGCCATGTGTGACTCACCAGGAATCCATTCCCTTAGAATAGTTGATCAACGTCCATTTGTAACCTTAGAGATGAGACAAGAAGAAAGTTCAAGGAATGTGAGAGCCTTGATTAACTCATGTGCAACCACTAGTGCTGATAGATTTTCTTACTGTTAAGAACTGAGATAAAGTGTCAATCCTATAGAAGCATACCTCATAGGATTGGATGGTGTGGAAACCCCTTGCATGGGCAAGGTGGAGCTCCCCCTCTACATTGAAGATGCTTTTATGACAGTTAAGGTGCTAGTGTGTCAAGACGAGGATCTCACTGAGCCTCTGGTCTTGGGTCAAGACTAGATCTATGATCATGCAATCAACCTAAACCTAAGAAGTGGACTTCTCCAGGTCTGGGTAAATCAGAATTGCATTACAATTGAGTTAGAAAATGAAGCACTCAAGGAACTAGGAAAGGCACCAAATCCTGGTCGTTCCAGGAGTACACATGAAGATGATGATGCTATTCTTGTCCCAAACTCTATGATGTAGAGGGATGATGTTCTCAACAAAGAAGCCAAGGATACAATAGAACTCCCTTGTTTTCCAAAAGTGATAGAGACACGGCAACCAAAGGAGTACCGAATGTAGAGGAAGCAAATGGCCTATGCTCAAAGCCAAAGGAAAGTATGAAGCAAGGTGTCTATGCCACCGAAACAAGTATGGGTACAGAAAGGCGAGCATCCTGTTGTAGTCAAGTTACAATCACTGACTAAACAGCATGCTAGTGATCAATGATAGGACACTAATAAGAAGTCTTTCAAAGATTCACCCACAAAAGTAACATTTATCTGGGTACCCAAGAAGTCAATGAAGGCCGACCCAGAATTAAGACAAATTTGGGTGCCTAAGGCTTGCTTGCGGGCTCAAATAGCCACACATAAACCACACAATGTAAAGCATTATTCTCACACTTGAACAATCGATTACCCATAATTATTTAACACACATAGTCACCTATTCATCCACAAGCACGACAGAAGTACTTGTAAATGGGTCCCTAAAAAGCCTCATGTCCAAGTAGCCACTATTGTAAAACCTCCTGAAATCTCAACAAAATCAAAATGCAAAGCCATACACTATGTTTGGCAGCTCAAATCTTGTAATAAACCCCCTGACCCCATTGTAATGCCACATCCGCATGCTAACTATCTCCACACTACATTGCACCACTCCAATTAGTACCTAGGAACCCTTCATCCACTAACCACACTTCACACTCACGACCACACGAGCAGTAACTAACCTGTTAACCACATCGTAGTTCATCATGTTAATGTTGTAATGGGGACAAATGGCCATTTTGTTTCCATTGCAATGTTAACATGTGTTTATACATTCTCACAGAATCAGCAATCAATACCCTCAACATGGCAGAGGCTGCAGGAACAAGCTCCCAGGTAGGCACTGGTCCTCAAATAGTGGACATTGAAAGTATCCCTATCCAGGAGGAGTTGAAGGAATGGCCATAGGAGTTAAGAGTAGTACACATCATACCCATTCAAAATCCTCCCCAGGGGCACACATCGCAAGTTAGCAAGAACTCCCATTGGTTCAGTGAAGTCACAGGACCCCTTGGGGATGGCACCTATTTATGGGAATCTAAGATAGAGTTTAATGGACGGTGGGACTGACACCATTTCTTTATGTGAGAGTTTGAAAAGCTTCATAACAACGAAGGATTACGACCGACATGGAAGAAGGCCAGATTGGATAACTATTTTCGTGCTCAGTTACCTAAGCCTAACTTCCTAAGGTGTTCATATTTAGTTAGCTCAGTCACTCCTAGAAAAGATAAGAAGGGGACAAGCACCTTTGTACTTCCTTCTCTTACATGGGGGAATGAACTTAAACGTTTTAAATTAACCAACAATTTGGTGAGGGAAGCCCTAGAAATGAGAGGTTTGCACATCCCTACTGAGAAAGAGACAACGATCCTAGACAATATGAAGAACAAGAACCTCACTAAGCTGAAGGACATGGTGGCAATGACCCCGACTATTGCCATCCACCTCCGAATGCGCATGCAGCACTTCGCATTCCCAACCCAAGAATGATTTACAATGCTGCCCAAGAAGATCTGGTTTAGCTTATACTTGGCAGACACGCTGAACCTGACAATGAACATGCCACATTGGATTATCAACCAGATTCATCTTGTCGATCAATGCTGGTATAAGAAACAGAAGGCAGTGCTATATGGATGTTGTGCACTTACTAGAACTGTGTATCGGTGCCTTGCATAGGATGTGCCAATCCAAAGGGCACTCATTTGGACTATCTGCAGGAATTTCAGCAAAGGGCATCAGTCATGGGACCCCCATCAAAGAAAATGAGAGGAACTGTTCAGATGCCATGTGTGTAGGCTCGGGGCACTACACTGACACCAGACATGACTCCGCCATCCCAAAGGTGAGTACAACCCTTCACCATCCGATTACGAAGGCACAATGCAGAGGGGCCTAATCTTATCTTTCCACTAATCCCCACATATCTAGAGTTCCCTCACAACTTTACAATTGAGGATTTAACTGATGAGGAAGTATCTAGGATTATCAATGCAGCCAACTTGGAAATCAAAGCAGAGTAGTTAAGTAGACAACAAATAGTCATAGACCGGCCCGACCAAACTCAACGAGTCATTGTCAAAGTAGAGGAAGATGAGGAGGAGACTGACGAAGAGGAACAAGATGAAGAGCAGGAAGGACCACCTGATGAAGAGGAGCATGAATATGTTCAACATGTTATACCAAAACTCGCAAGAGCCCTAGCTTGCACAACGCAAATAAAAAGATTGTATGATACCATGAACCTGGTTTAGGAACAACATAGACTATCCTTGGCATCTGGGAAAGCCTGTGCCAGAGGCTATGCGCACCGCCCTTGCCCACTCTCAGAGGTTTGAATGAAGATGCGGGAGGTGCCCTCCTAGATCAGGAAAGCATATACATATTATAGTATCGAAACCACATGGCACCACATCCATGACCACAGCCATGGCACACTCCATTGAACATACTGAAGAACCCCATGCATCAAGTGCACCCCCATCACCACCCTTACCACCCTTACCACCCTCCCCTCCAACTCCACCCCCTTCACCTCGTACCACCACCCCTACCCCTACGATCACCGCGACGGTCTCCACCACTCTTAGTGAAGCACACAATAGGGGTTAACCCTCACAACTCTCACAACCTGACACCACTATCACTGTAACTATCACCATGGGCTATGGGACTCTAACTATGGTTACAGGGAATCCAATTTCTCCTGTCACATATCTAGGTAGCCCACATGCACAATGAAACACGCCATTGTACACCTTCATTGCCATCACCACACCTACCATTCCCATGTATATGGTAACTCCCACAACTGCACCCACGCATGAACAAATGGAAATATCCCCCACAATTGCACCTCTCCCTCCCCCACAATCTCCCATTCCCCCACCACCAACATCACCACTTCTCACCAGAGCATTCACCACCCCTTTCCCTCCCGCTGCATTCCAAACCTTCCCAGCATTCACCCCTATAAATAATGTATTCAACACGTTATATCAATGTGTGTCTCAGTTACAATAGAATTACCAGCATTTAGACACACAACATATGAACCCGTTCAAAGTCCCTGAAGAATTACAAGAAAGAATCACAAGCATGGAGGAGGACAAGAGGAAACTACAACATAATTATGATACATTACAAAGACACTATGAGGAATTGATGGCCAATCCCCCCCAACCAGATACACAGGCACAACAACACCTCAAGCAAATGTTACGTGCCCAACAAGCAGATAATCTCAAGATAAGAAGCAGCGATGGAAGGATCACCGAAAGAGATCAACTCGGAGCAATTCAAAGCCCTCCCTTTAGCCAACATGCATATCATATTGTGCACACATGCCGACCTCCTAGAGGCATATGATGCCTAAGAAAAGGAGCATGATGACCTACGAAAGCAATTGGCCAATCAACGAGAGCAACCGAAAGAAGCAACACCTATAGATGCAACATCTGAAGAGGTGATAGACTTGAAAGCACAACTAGCAGTTTTGCAAAATAAGCTTCTACAATATGAACGTCAACCTTCTCCCATGGTGGAGCTAGAGCCTGAGGAACTAGTTACAATTGAAGTAGAAGAGATATTTGAGGACCCTTATGTACCTATGCCTGCACTTGGAGGCCGACAAACAGAAGAAGGAATTGATACATTCGAGATTGAAGCTCCAAAATGGTTGCAAAAGTTAGAAAAGGTCGGCCCAACTCATAGTGATAGAGTGGTCATTCAGATACAATCCATTTCTCGTCTGGAAGATGTCATCATCAAATCCGACTATTTCAATAACTTATCTCATCATAGATGGATTGGCACTTCCGACGATCAGTATGTATTGCTTTATGTTTTAATGGCAGATTATAACGCAAAGATCAAGCTTGGCACTAAGAAAGAGCCAACATTTGCAACACAATTTGCCCCTGAAGACATTCCTGAAAGTGCCACGTGGGGAACCATCTTACAGCCTACATGGAGAATGTGGTTACTCAAAACCTACCCAGAGATGGTGCATACATGGAACAACATGCCCTTGTATATTAAGTATAATCCCTGCTATTGTCCTGTCTTTCGACGACGATCATTGCCTGAGTTTGGTAACATAGTAAAGAATGTCAAAGGATGTGATAAATGGCTCAACTATGTATACCTAGCACCATCCCATGGTCAAGCAATAGTAGCATATATGATTTCCACCGTTCAGCATTAGGGCATTAAGTTCAAGAATGTACCAGATATCATGGCACAGATGTGCCTCAAACTATTCAAACTCATGCTTGTCACATTGTGGACCTTCAAAAATGTTAAAGAACCTCACCTCTTAGCCCTAGGCTTCAATGAAGGCAACCTTGATCTAGTCTATGATATGAGCACCACCCCATCCGTCAATGTTGTACATGCGTGGCACGCTCGTATCAAATATCTCCCAGCATGCTTCAAACAAATGTTTGAAGAAATGTTTATCACAGGGTTCTGGGAGTATCACTCAGAAATATTCATACCCAGACCCTCTCATCTGCTACACTTATTTACTATGGAGCAAGCCCTACACTCAGACAAGCTGCACATGCCACATATGGAGGTAGCCAGGCCAGTCGATTGGGATGCCTTACTCACGGATCTAGCCAGAGGACTGAGGCTAGAAGAGCATCACTTGGCCACAAATGTGGTCGAATATTACCTCAAACATTCGGCTCAGCAAGGGTCTGTTAGAGACGATAGATGCGAGAGAGGGGGAGTGTTGGTAGCAGTCAGGGCATCTCAAGACAAGGGAGCCGACATAAGGAATCAGAGCAAAGAGAAGGGCCAAGCAGGCAAAGTAGTCAAAGAGGATCCGACAAATAGGCCATTCAATTTTTTGGAGCTAATCCCCTTTTAACAGTGATTTTCATCACTGTTGGTGCATATCAAGCCTTCACACATTGGCTTGGAATCTTGGAACCTTGGAAGATGGACTTGGAACCATTGAAGGATATCTCTACATGAAGGATAAAGCATAGGAACTCATACTTATGAGTTATTA
>CM035430.1:131583867-131586367 GCA_020310875.1 Ceratopteris richardii | reverse complement strand
AATTACAAGGATCAGACACTTTCAGAGCTAGAGATATGGCATAAAAGATTAGGGCACATAGGAGAAAGGACTCTCAAGCAAATGTGCAGGGATCAATGTGTGCTTGGGATACCTAATGTATCCAAGCAACACATGATTTATAAATGTGGATCATGTCAATTTGGTAAGTCTCACAGATTACCCTACTCAAGGAAAGGTTTCATGCATGAAGACTACCTAGACTTGGTACACACAGATGTTTGGGGACCTAGCAAGGACCCTTCCATTTCTGGTTCAAGGTATTATGTGTCCTTCATTGATGACTATAGCAGGTGGACCATTTTATATTTTATGAAGCATAAAGATGAAGTGTTTAATTGTTTCAAGAGGTATCTTGCACTTGTTGAGAATCAAACAGGTAGAAGCTTGAAGAGGCTAAGATCAGATGGTGGAGGAGAGTATTTCTCCAATGAGTTTGAAGATTTCTTGCAGGAAAGAGGCATCAAGAGTGAGATCACTACAAGGTACTCACCTGAACAAAATGGGGTAGCAGAAAGAAGGAATAGACTTATAGTGGAAACAGCTAGGTCTATGCTCAATGAGAAAAAGTTGCCAAATTACTTATGGGCAGAGAGTGTATCCACTGCCCCTTATCTCATGAATAGGTTGCCATCCAAATCACTTGATGGCATGACACCATATGAAGCTTGGCATGGTAAGAGACCCTCTCTGGATCATTGCAAAATCTTTGGATGTGTAGCATATGTACACATTCCTTCACAGGTGAGAGGAAAGCTAGACCCAAAGGCAGAGAAATGTATCTTCATTGGTTATGATTTGAACCAAAAGGGATACAGATTCTACAACCCCACAAACAAAGGGTTCAAGGTAAGCAGAGATGTCATATTTGATGAAAATGACTCATGGTATGAGAATGAATGCAGGAAAGTGAGTCTACCTTATGACATGGAGGAAGATTTTCCAAAGCTTACCAAGGAAGAGCCAACTCAGCAAGAAGAATCAAGCTCAGATGATGATACCATAAACCTTGAAGAGTTCAAGGCTTGGAAATCCAAAGGAAAGATGAAGATGAAGCAATTGGAGGACAAGGCAGAAACTTCTACTCAAGCTATGAGAAGATCTCAGAGAGAGAAGAAGAAACCTATCAGATTTGGGTATGACACATCACTTGTAACTAAACATTCTGTATATCTTGCAAAAGACTTGTTGAATGAAGAACCAGGTACCTATGAAGAAGCAATTACAAAGCCAGAATGGAGAGAAGCCATGGATGAGGAGATAGAAGCCCTCAAAGAGAGTGATACTTGGGACTTGGTACCCAAGAAGGATTCTATGAAGGTAATAGGATCCAGATGGATCTACAAATTGAAGAAGAATTCAGATGGAACAATTAACAGGTACAAAGCTAGGTTGGTAGCCAAGGGTTTTGCACAAACCCAAGGCATTGATTATGAGGAGACATTTTCTCCTGTGGCCAAGATGCCAACTATCAGAGTTTTGGTGAGTGTAGCTGCATCCAAGAATTGGAACATGTACCAATTGGATGTGAAGAATGCATTCCTAAATGGATGGATATCTGAAGAAGTCTACATGTCACAACCACCTGGCTATGAAGATAAAAAAAAAGGTACATTATGTTTGTAAATTGAAGAAGGCTCTGTATGGTTTGAAGCAGGCACCTAGAGCATGGAATTACAGATTGACCACCTACCTTCTAGACCAAGGATTTGTGATGAGCAAAGCAGACACTTCTCTATTCATAAAGAGAAGTAGTACAGAGGTAATATACTTATGTGTTTATGTTGATGACATCATCATTACAGGTAATGATGTCAATGGGATTAGACACATCAAAGGACAGATGATGAAAGAATTCAAGATTAGTGATCTTGGATTACTAAAATATTTCCTAGGTCTTGAATTAATCTACACAAACTCAGGTATATACATTACTCAAAAGAAATATGTACAGGATATGGTCAAGAAGTTTGGTTTGCAGGATGCTAAGGTATCTACTACTCCAATGGAGGTTAACCAAAAGCTAAGTGCTCATGAAGGAGAAGAAATCACAGACATTACAGGATACCAAAGTATGGTGGGTAGCTTGAACTATGCTACCTTGACAAGAATTGACATAGCATATGGAGTAAGTGTGCTTAGTCAATTCATGCACAAACCAAGAGTACCTCACCTAGAGGCAGCAAAGAAGATCCTGAAGTACCTCAAGGGAACTCAAAGTCATGGTTTGTATTTTCCTTATACATCAGATATTGACATTAAGGTTTACTCAGATGCAGATTGGGCAGGATGCAAGGATGATAGGAGAAGCACCTCAGGATACATTTGTTTTGCAGGGGATAAGCCTATCTCTTGGTCAGCTAAGAAGCAACCTACAGTGGCATTGTCATCCACTGAAGCAGAATATAGAGGACTTGCAAATGCTACTCAAGAAGCTATCTGGTTGAAGCTTCTATATACAGAGTTAGGTCTATTCACAAGA
>CM035430.1:131556367-131558867 GCA_020310875.1 Ceratopteris richardii | reverse complement strand
GTATTGGTGTATCTTGTATTTCAAACATTGTACTTTTCTTACTGTAATCAATCGAAGGCAGAGACTTCCAAGGTGTATTTTCTCTTTTGGTCCTTCCATTTTCTCCTACAAACCCTCAAACTCCTTCTTGTCAAAGAATCCCCCAACAAATTTGGCACGCACGGTGGGACTTCCAAGGAGCTTTGAGCATAGGAGGCTATATATTGCCATTGGAGGACAATATTCCAGGGTCGACAACATTACTCCAGTGGGCCAAAAGGTGCATACTTTTATCAAGTGTCTTATTTTAAGTGGACTATGCATAGCTCATGACCGCGACCCGGTCACAAACCTTGAGAATCAAGTGCAAGCAGACAAGAAGAAAGACGAACAGAAGATCATCGAGTCCACTTTCATCGACTTCATCGGTAGGAAGCATGGCAGGACAGGTGGACCTAGAAATCTTGCTCTCCAGATTAAACATAAAATTTCCCTCCTTCAGGGGTTTAGCCCAGGAGGACCCAGATGAGCACATTCGACGATTTCTTGCATTATGTAAGACTAGGGGGCTAATGGGTAGGGAAGATGCTTTCTTGATACTCTTCCCAGCCACATTGGAAGGACTGGCAGACAAGTGGTTCAGCCAGGTTGCTGAAAACCACTTTACCACTTGGGATTTGATGAAGGATGCTTTTAGAAATCAATTCCAGCAGGGGAACACAGCAGAGATTATCATAGAAGAGCTAGAGAACTTGAGATTGGGTCCAGGAGAAAAGTTCCCAGAATTTGTGACCAGAGCCAAAGCACTAATGGCCAAATTACCAGATCCACCCCATGATTTTTTTGTCAAGAAATGGTTAGCCAAGCCCCTACCAGTAGCCACTCAATGCAAAATAAAGGAATTAGTATTACCTACAGCCTCCATAGAGGAGTTCATCACCACGGCTACAAGACTGGAGCAAATAAGGCACCAATATGGGACAACTTCTTCACCACCAACATATGGTACAGACATGGAGGATCCAGTGACCCAGCTGAGGAGGGAGTTGGAGGGCTTAAAGAGAAATAAGCCCTACAAAGAGGAGGAGACTGCTGTGGCTCAATTGAGAAGGGAGATTGAAGCACTCAAGCTTCAAAAGGAAGAGGAGGCCCAAGCAGAGGAATTAGCTCAGCTGCGACAGGAGTTGCAGGAGCTCAAAGGAGGGGGCATCAAGAGTGGTCTTTGGTGTTCCATGTGCAGCAAACAAGGGCATATAGTAAGTGAGTGTCCTCTGTTAAGTGTAACTTGCCAATTATGCAGGAAGGTTGGCCATGAGGCCCATGAATGCCAATCAAGGGGAATGCCTGCAACGACATACTGGACACAAGGAGGACCCCTGCCACCAGCAAATGTAATGGCAGCTGCACCCAATCAAGGTAACACTTATAACCCTAGACAGAGGGATAATTTTGGAAATGGGCCTAGAAGGCCAATTATTTGTTTCAGATGTGGGGAATGTGGGCACTATCAAAGTAGGTGCACCCTACCAGAAAATGCCCCCCCTTGTAGAAACTGCCCAGAGGCCAGAGACCACTACACAATTTGTTGTCCTAAGAATCAAGCCTCTTCATCTGGGCCCCACGTTCAAATGATTTTCGTGCAGGAAGAAGAAATGGCAAATCAAGTTAAGGTGCCATCACCATCTACCAGGGTGGTGCAGTTAGAGGAAATTGACTCTTTTACTGTGCAGACAAGAAGCAAGGGGAAGGCTCCAGTGGACATGGGTCAAGAATCATTGATTAATGGATTAAACAGAGACAAAGGTGTGTCTGAAGACCAAGCCACCACAAGTGCAGACACAAGGCAAAAGGAAAATTGCACAGGTACCAGTGATGCCATAGGACATGCATTCAGCAGGGCTCATGAGGAGTTGGATAAGTCAAATGGAGCCCAAGCTCTTAAGGAATCAGAAGCCTCCAGACTGCTCAAGTCCATGAAAAAGGAGGTTAGTATTTTTGATTTAATAAGGATGGATGGGAAGTTCAGGTCAGAACTCTTGCAGATAATTGATGAAATGTCCACAACAAGCTTAGTGGCAAAAGCTGCTGTTATGCATAAAGATAAATATGTAGGGGAAGCACCCCTCTCAGATTACAAGAGCCCTCGGCTAACCATTTCTATTAAAGGTCATGAGTTTCAAGGAGTTATTGTGGATGGTGGTTCTGGCATTAACTTGATGCCTGAATATACCATGAAAAAGATTGGACTATACCCTTCACAACCTGCCAACTTCACTGTAACAATGGAAGACCAAAGCATAGTAAGGCCTATGGGAGTGGTTCCTGGAGTCCCAGTCAGGATACAAGGTACTATCTTTAACTTGGACTTTGTTGTTTTAAGGCTGCCACAGGTAGAAGGAAGCTTCCCACTGTTAATTGGGAGACCTTGGTTAAGGCATGCCAATGTGCTGCATGATTGGGGCAAGGACACAATGTGGGTAAAGCAAGAGGGAAAAGAGTTGCAGCAGATAATTTTAGAAGA
>CM035430.1:131404172-131526672 GCA_020310875.1 Ceratopteris richardii | reverse complement strand
TTTCAACACACTCATTGGACAACTACTTACTCAAGAGGCAAAGCTTATAAAAAATGGAGAAAGCTCTAAAGGTAATCAATCTTCAGCTTTATACACGGATAAAAGCAAGTCTAAAGATAACAAAGGAAAGGCAAAGAAAGTGGATGATGAAGCAGGTACATATCAAGCTAACTATGCAGGTAGAGGAAGACATGGAATAGGTAGAGGAAGAGGAGGTAGACAAGGCAGGGGGAGATCCCAAGACTCCAACTCATGTTCTATTTGTGGACTAACTAATCATACAACTGAAAATTGCTTTAGGAATTCCAGGAATCAAAGAGGTAGAGGATACAATAGAGGAAGTTATGGCTACTCAAGAGGAAGGTTCAACAACTACCATGGCAACTACAACAACTATAATCATTCAAACTATCAAGGAGGCTACAAAGGAAGGAGAGACTACAATAACTACACAGAAGACTCAAACAAAGAGGATTCATTATTGATCATGAACATGGCTATGCCACAAGGTAAATCTGATGAGCATGTTTTCTACATAGATTCAGGTTGTTCAAATCATGTGGCAGGAAATGTGGCACTCCTATTAGATTTAGAAGATCCAAGGAATAAGCATGAGGTACAAACAAGAGATGATACAAAACATCCTGTGGAGAAAATAGGCAATGTCAAAGCACCTGATGGAAACATCAACCTACTCAGTAAGGTACTCTATGTCCCTACCATTACAAAGAATTTGATAAGTGTTGGGCAGATAGTAGAGAAAGGGTTGCAAGTCAGGTTCACAAAAGCAGGAGCATTTGTTGAAGATCCAAGTCAAGGATTCAGAAGAATTGCAAAAGGTGAAAAGACAGGTAGATTGTTCACATTTGAATTACAGGACACTAGAAACATTGCTCTCTTTAATTATGGTAGTCAGACACTCACAGAATTGGAAGTATGGCACAAAAGGTTAGCACATATTGGTGAAAGGTCATTAAAGCAAATTTGCAGGGACCAAAGTGTACTTGGACTCCCTAATTTGTCAAAACAACATATGATTTATATGTGTAGTGCATGTCAATTTGGAAAGTCTCACAGGTTACCATTCATGAAGAAAGGTTATATGCATGGAGATCTCTTAGAGTTGGTTCATACAGATGTATGGGGACCTAGCAAGGAAGCTTCAATATCTGGATCAAGGTATTATGTTTCCTTTATTGATGATTGCAGCAGATGGACTATCCTATTCTTTATGAAACACAAAGATGAAGTTTTTTCATGTTTCAAAAGATATTTGGCTCTTGTGGAGAATCAAACAGGTAAATCACTAAAAAGGCTAAGGTCAGATGGAGGGGGAGAATACTTCTCCCATGAGTTTGATTCTTTTCTTCAAGAAAGAGGAATCAAAAGAGAGGTAACTACAAGGTACACTCCTGAGCAAAATGGAGTGGCAGAAAGAAGGAATAGGACAATTGTTGAAGCTACAAGGTCTATGTTAAATGAAAAGCATTTACCTAATTACTTATGAGCTGAGGCTGTATCTACAGCCACTTACTTGATTAATAGGTTGCCTTCAAAATCCCTTGATGGATGACTCCATATGAGGCTTGGAATGGAAGAAGACCAAGCTTAGATCATTGTAAAATTTTTGGATGTATTGCTTTTGCTCATGTTCCTTCACAGGTTAGAGGCAAGATGGATCCAAAGGCAAAAAGGTGTGTATTTATTGGATATGACAACAATCAAAAGGGCTACAGGTTATACAACCCTACCAACAAAGGATTCTTGGTAAGCAGAGATGTAGTTTTTGATGAGAACAATTCATGGTATGAAGATTCATGCAGGAAGGTCAATTTACCATATAATCTTGAAGAAGATTTTCCAAAGCTTGGTAGAGAACAATCAAAGATTGAAGAACAAGACACCTCAGAGGATGATGAAGAATCTCACATGGAAAAGATCAAAGCATGGAATTCTAAAGGTAAAGAAAAATTGTAGGAACTTGGACATGAGGTAGAATCATCACATCATGGCCTAAGAAGATCTATGAGGGAAAAGAAAAAACCAGAAAGGTATGGGTTTGACACCTCATTAGTAACTAAACATTCTATCTACATAGCACAGGACATAAACCAAGAGGAGCCATCATCATTCGAAGAGGCCAAAGCAAAAAGGGAATGGAAGCATGCAATGAAGGAAGAGATTGAAGCACTTGAGGAAAACAACACTTGGGATTTGGTGCCCAAGACTTCATCCATGAAGGTAATAGGCTCAAGATGGGTCTATAAACTCAAGAAGAATTCTGATGGTTCAATTAACAGGTATAAGGCAAGGCTTGTAGCAAAAGGCTTTGCACAAACTCAGGGAATTGATTATGAGGAGACCTTCTCTCCTGTGGCAAAGATGCCTACTATTAGGGTTTTGCTTAGTATTGCCTCTTCCAAGAATTGGAAGATACTTCAACTAGATGTAAAGAATGCATTCTTGAATGGTTGGATAACAGAAGAGGTATATATGGCACAACCACTTGGTTTTGAGAATCAAGTTTATCCTGATTATGTGTGTAAACTTAACAAAGCATTGTATGGTCTCAAGCAAGCTCCAAGAGCTTGGAATTTCAGGCTTTTTTCATTCTTGCAGGACAAAGGCTTTCAACCAAGCAAGGCAGATCCTTCACTCTTTATTAAAAAGAGTAATTCTGAGATCATCTATCTATGTGTATATGTAGATGATATTATATTGACAGGAAATGATGCAGATGGTATGAAGAAGATCAAAGATCAGATGAGAGAAGAGTTCAAGATAAGTGATTTGGGTTCACTTACCTACTTCCTAGGTTTGGAAGTTGTCTACAAAGATCATGGTTTGTTTCTCACTCAAAGAAAGTACATTAAGGACATGTTCGCAAAATTCAAGATGCAAGATTGTAAGATTGCAGGTACTCCAATGGAGGTCAATCACAAATTGAGCTCACATGAAGGTGAACTCATAGAGGACATCACATCATATCAAAGTCTAGTGGGTAGTCTCAACTATGCCACATTGACAAGAGTAGATATATGTTACAGTGTGAGTGTGCTAAGTCAAATTATGCACACACCAAGGAAACCACATATGGATGCTGCCAAAAGGATTCTCAAGTATCTCAAAGGAACCATAAATGAAAGACTTTATTATCCTTATGTATCTGATTTAGGTTTGAAGCTATTTTCTGATGCAGATTGGGCTGGCTCCAAGGAAGATAGAAGGAGCACTTCATGTTATCTTACCTTTGCAGGTTCAAAGCTTATTTCATGGTCATCCAAGAAGCAACCCACAGTTGCTCTCTCTCTCTACTGAAGCTGAATACAGAGGTCTTGCCATAGCTACTCAAGAAGCTATGTGGATGAAGACATTGTTCAAAGATCTTGGATTGGAGTTTGGAACTCCAACTATTTTTTGTGACAATATGAGTTCTATTCATTTGGCTGCTAATCCTATTTTTCATGCAAGGACTAAACATATTGAAGTTCATTATCACTATGTACGAGAAAAGGTTCTAAGCAAAGAGATTCAAATATCATATGTGTCCACTCATCAACAATGTGCAGATATTCTAACCAAAGCATTGGATGGTACAAAGCTTTGCAAATTCAAGGCTATGATAGGTTTGCAGGTAATCTTGGAAGATTGAAGACCTCAAGCATACTTGGCTTGAGGGGGAGCTGTTGGAGCAAGTCTATGACAAGCCTAAGTATTGGCTTGAGTCCCACAAAGTCATAGAAAAAGCCTTAAAATGAAGACTATGTAAAGTTCACTTGTGAACTACCTCTTGTAACTTTTGAAGAGTTTACTTAATGTAAAAGTAAGAGAATCTTAAGTGGTTGAGTCCACTTGATCAAGAATGGAAAGAGGAGCCACGAATTTGTGATTTGTGGTAGGTAGAGAATCAAATCAATCATTGATTGATTGGAGAGTGATTGAGGGAAGTTAGCCTCCCAAACTCAACTATAAATAGATGGTAGTTTTAGTCGTGGTTAGAGAGACCTATGTGAAGACCTCCAAGAGCTGAGCTTTATGCCATATCAAGGTGTGATTACAAGGCACACATATGTATCAGTAAGTCATTGTATTGTACAAGCAATATACTTTCATTTTCATGATTATTTGAGTTCATCTTTCCATGTTCTTGTGAAGTGTACTACTCACTGCCATCACTCTCAGTTTTCTCAGTCAGCTTGCAGAGATGTTTTCTCTGAGCTTGGTGCATCATTTTCAGTGATTTAACTTGGTAAAGTTAGCTCTATAAGTCTACTATATGCTCACAAATTTTCATGTCATTTGGATGTTGCAATCCTCATTTATGTTCAGTTGAAGTCAACAGTGTCTGTGCATTTTCACTTCTTTGTCAGGTACCCGACTTTTTCACTCATTGTGTTAGAGTTGTTTCTCCGTGGTTACTGATCCAAATTCAGTGATTTAAAGCTTTTTGGATTCAGCTTACTGTCTAGTATATTCATACAAAGTTTCATAATCATTGGATTCTTACATTTTGAGTTATGTTGATTTTTCGGCTCACTGGTCTCAAACTGTAGCAGCCCGTGAAAATCGGGATGATGTCATCAATTGTTAAAACTCATTCTCAGTGTGTGGTTTATTATTTTTGATGAGATTACTCTTGAAAGTTAGCTCTTTAAGTTACCTAGACTTCCCTAAGAGGAATTAAGCTAATTGCTGCTGTGCTCAGAGAATTATGTAAAACACTGGACAGGTGTATGAACCAAGAATAGCAAGTTTTCACCTCTCAGCTAACTCCAACTTATCTGTTTTGCTCTATCTTTTTGAGAGTGATCTTCCAAGGTACATAGGGTGTCTAATACATCCATTGGCAAGATAAAAGGGCCCACCATATACTTCTGGAGTTCATTTGGCTGGTGTAGATCAAGGATTTTGCAACACCTCTTCATCTTGAAGCACATACCTATCCATCTCTTCACACTTTCGGGGATCAAGGGCTCTTTGTGTGGTTTCATGAATGAAGTCTTGTGTGAGAGGATTTCTACTAGTGATTCTAGCAGAGGGTCACGGGCATCGGACTGCGGTTGAGTGCAGGATCTTTCGGATGTAACAAGCAGCCCGATTTAGGGACCTCATTGCTTGGTAGCAGCCCTGCCGCACAAATGGGGAGCATGGTTGAGGCTTGCGACCTGTGGCCCTTAGCTTGAGGCAGTGATGGTTTCAAGATTCTTCAGCTATCACCAGTGATTTGGGGCATGTGTGTGTTTGGGGGGCCGACCACGTGTCGGTGCCCTATTTTTGGCACATGATCCACCACTTTGGCTTAGGGGATATGGTGGTAAAGGTGTTAGAGGTGCAAGATTGGGGTTGTGTGAGATTCGACATCTTTATCGAAACCATATCCGAGGAGGCTAAGGTGATGCAGAGGCTCAAACACAAGTCTAGATTTAGCGGGTGGAATGTGCATGCTAGTCCCCATTTTTTGGAAAGGCCAGTTCATAGTGATTCCTCTGGAACAGGGCACACGACCCATGTGTCAAGGGTGATTTCCTTAAACATAAATGGGTTAAGGTTCAAGAGGGGAGAGCTTTTGAGCTTGATGAACACTCATGCCTGGAAGGTGGTGGGTCTCCAAGAGACCTTATAGTTCCAAGGATGCTGGCTGATTCGAATGCCCAACTCTGTCATTTTTACGCAACTCGGATCCCGAGAGCCTGGGGCTCGGGGTCTTTGTACCTTGATAGCGTACGACCTTGTCTACGACCAACCAGATTTTCTCACAATTTCTTGTGGAAGGTCAGGCTTGGATTCATGGCAATGTTTACATTTCGCAATGCCAGATTTCTGAGGTGCGATCCGGAGTGTTGAACCACCTGAAGTCGACCTTAGGAAGGCTTGCGGCCCGCGGCCTCCCTTTGATTGTTGGAGGAGACTTCAATTTGAAGTGAAAGCACTTAGAGAAATGGCTCAATGATAATTGTGAGGGACTTTTTGTCTTGGCCGTCCGAGGGTTGGCACTCATGTATCATTCCCGGCTACGGTGAGGAAAGTCTGACCTAGACCACTTTGTGGTCAATGAGGCATGCACGTGGTAACTCACACATGGGTGGGTGTGACGTTCGATCAATTTATCGGATCACTGACCGGTGGAGTGCAGTTTCCATCCATCGGTTATGGGTGCTCCCCCGCCTTTGGCTCCTCGTCCGTTGGTTTTCAAGAGGGAATTTTTCATCGAGGTGAGAACGTCCATCCTACGCCCCAACCATTGGAGTATTCTTTTTGATTTGGATGAGGATGCCGGGCAGAGGCACAAGAAATTTATTGAAATTGCTAATGAACTCGCTGTCAACAATAAAGTACTTGGCCCCAAAGCACTTCCCCGACCTCATTCAAGGTTCCGCTTGGAACCTCGTGTCCAGTGACTTGTCAATGCCCATAGGCATTTGTGGAAGGAAGTCCGTACTTCCGACCCTTTTTCGAACATTGGAAAGGAGTTGTATGACCGGTACTTGTGTAAGGTTGGGGAGGTGCGGTGGGTGATCAAAGCTAGTGGTCATCGCGCGATGGGTTGCCTCGTCAATAAAAGTAAGGGGCTCCTACGTGAAGGACAACATAAGAAGTTCTTTGCCCTACTCAAGGGGTGTGTAGGTAAGGAGAGGGTGAGTTCCTCTCAACCAATTCGCAATTCCCAAGGTGCTCTTGTTTTCGATCTGAGGGAGCAACTCTGCATTTAATTTGGAAGGAACACTATGAAAGAGTCTTCGGTGACCCTGATGGCAGGAGCAAGTGTGCTGAGGTGTGGAAAAACCATCATGTTAGGGTGTGGTCGAGGATCTCCGGAGTGAACCGAACATTGCAGTGGCATGAAGTCCGGCTAGCCTGTAAGAAATTGAAGAGTCATAAGGCTCCTGGGGGGGATGGATTTCCACCAAAATTCTTTCAAATTTTGGATGGGTACAAGGGTCTTCGTCGCGACTCAAATGTGCCGAGCACAGAGATGGGAAGGGCATTTGCGTCCATTCTTGAGGGCCTCTTTGAAACGGGCCGAAGCCCTGAGAGTGCGCCTACATCGGTGGTGGTCTCCATTCCTAAGAAGGGAGATCTCACCTACGTGGACAACTATCGCAGGATTTTGCTCATTTTAGTGGCCATTAAGATCCTTGTTTCTGTGTTGGTGAGGCGGTTCACGAACTCTCTCGAGGCCTGCAGCTTCCTCAATAGAGGACAAGCTGGCTTTCGATTGAAGCAAGAATGTATGTGGCAGATTGTTTGTGTTCAAGAGACGGTGCTAAGGAGGGCGGCCCGCGGGCTCCCAACTTATGCTACCTATATTGACTTCTCGAAGGCTTATGACATGGCGTGCATGAAACATTGTTTCTTAAGCTTGAAGTAGTCGACCTAATGGGACGGGCTCTAAACTTCTTTAAAGCTTTTTACGGATCCTCTCAGGTCCAGGTTCGCGTGGAGGAACACCACTTGAGCGAGCCTGTCCCGGTTCTCCGAGGCGTTCGCCAAGGATGTCCGGGATCCCCAACATTGTTTAATATTTTTATCAACGACATCCTTGATGGGGGAGACACAAGAGGATTAGACGTGCCCGGTCTTGCTAGGTTGAAAGGGCTTCTATTCATCGATGACCTTGTCTTGTTAGCGGAATCCCTCGCCGAGCTACAGATTGCGTTGGACGACATGGGTTAGTGGGCGGCAAAGTGGGGGATGAAGTTCGGTAGTGATAAGTGTATGGCGATGGTTTTTTATGGTGACTTAGAAGATGTTAAGGGGGTGGCACCTTCACTAGGGGGAGCTTGCTTGCCAAATACCTACCTCAGATTGGAGGTTGAGTCCAAATTCTCTATAGAGTCTATCATTCAGGGTAGGCTCGAAAAGGGAAGGAAGAGTCTTTTTGCCTGCCAGCATTTGTTGTGTAATCGTGCCTTTCCTACGTGGACCAAGTTGGCTATTCTTAAGTCTTGTGTTCTCTCTGTTATCACTTATGGCGCGGAGATCTTGGGGGGCTATGGTCGGAAGCTCCTTCAACCTCTGGAAGGTATAGTAGATGTTAAGATGAAAAATTCCTGAATCAAGTATAGTAGATTTTTGGTTACCTATGAATCAAGCATAATAGATATTTGGTTACCCATGAAAATAAACAAAATTCTAAAGTCTTTATGTGAAGCTGGATTATTTATGGGGAGAGAGAGAGAAACAGAGGGAGGGCAGAAATGATATGTTAACATCTTCCAAAGGCTATAATGACTGACCTATGGGGCCAAAAAGTTAGAGAGAGAGATAGTAGATACGTAGAGAGAGAGAGAGGATATAAAACAACCTAGGTTCACTGTTGATCTCCATTTAAGAAGCGCACATAATAACATTGGAGAGATGGTTCGTAGTCACAATGATTCCTCGTATCCGACAATGATTGCATCTCGAACTTGCTTTTGGGCGCAACAATATGTCGAGGAAGCTAAAAGTGGAATAAAAGGCGTTTACTCGAAAGCTTTTTGTTTTCGCTTTTTACTACTGAAGATCGTCATGGATACGATGTAAATCGTAACGAGTGATATGTTTACGTGTCTGACGGAAATCACTGTAGAGAAAAATTGCTGCACAAGAAAGGCTGCAATGCCTTGAAAGGTTAGATTGTTCTATCGGGCGCGAGATAGAGTAGAAGCTACTTCGAAGCGGCAGCCTTACAGTGCGACAAAGGAAGCTGCAGCAGGCGTTGCTTCTATCTCCATGGGCATGGAGCTAGTACGCCATGAACAGCTTTGCCCTTTGTTTTCCGATAATTGGGTTTTTTTGTTCCTTCCTCCTTCTCAGAGAAGAGAAAAGCGAGATATGGATAGTAACGCTAGAAGTAAACACATCAACAGTGTACCTATGTAGCTCTCTGCTTCTTAAAATCTGTTCAAACTATAAAAAGTCTGGTTAGCGTATTACGACATAGCTACAGATCTCCAGGTTTGGCGAATGGCTTTTTGCTTTCCTATCGAAAATCGTTGGACGTGTTAATAACGCCAGAAAGAAAAACGCCGACAGTTTGGCTTTCATCCTCTCTGCTTTCGGAGACATCTCATGGATGACGGAAGAATTTGTAATCTTATGAACATTTTATCATATACTTATCAGCGCTAGAGAGTAGCGATTACGTTTTTGCTTTTCCATTGTCTTTGCTTTTCGCTTCTCATGTGGAGACAGACTTGTCGGAAGTGGTTAAATAGCGGTACAAAGAAACATGATCACTAATCCACGTTTCAAACGTGCTCAACCCTATGAAGCTCTGTCATTAACCATAGCTCCGCACGTTCAGCGCTAGGTGGCGAGTTCGTTTTTGCTTTTCTGTGGCTTTCGCTTTCTGCTTTCTCGCAGACGACAGAGAACTTTCGAAAGCTATTGACCACGCAAGAAAGCAACTCATGAATAATTCAGCTGTCATGGTCTTTGCTTTTGGGAGAGTGTCCAAGCTATGGCTGGTAGTAGTACAACACAGCTACAAAGCTCCGCAGGTTCGATAATCTGAGGAATATGTGATGATCGCCACCACAATTATTTCCTGTGAGTGTCTTTCTCACCTCACCACCTTTCATCACTTTCTATCAGTGGACCGGCTTTCTCTTATTAAGATTCCGCATATCATTCCGATGCAGCTGCTTTGGGCAAGTACTACATAATGCTGCCTTCAATCTCAATCCTGATAGAACTTTCTAGGACCCAATTTCAATCATATCATGTCTAGCCTCACAGCAAGATGATAATGTTCATGAATTGCAGATAATGTTTCCTTTAATTTCGATCTTGTTTTCACCAGAGTATTTCCTTGAATATCAAACACTAGATGCTGGACTGTGAGGTACATGATTCCGACCTCGAGTGTAGCTTGATGTATTCACCTCCATCTGCTTTTCACACTATTGCTTTTTGCATATTAGCGTGAGTATTACTTTTCATGATTTATTATATTTATTGATTTCATACTTACATGGAATTTATATATGCTTTGACTTTGGACTTTTGGTAATAAGAGTTATTGGTTTTGATTTAGGTGGCCTATTGATTCAGCAAGTGTGAACACACTTGATATGTTTTTTAAAGGTCAAAGGAGGTGCGTTTAGTAGGTGTTATATATGGTTCGATTGCTCTCTTTGGGTATTTTGAGAATATGTAGCTCATTTTACATGTGAGGAATTACCCTTTTCTGACCATTTTTTACTAAGCATTTGATCGATTTAGGCTTTTCTGTGTGGACATCCTGATGATATCCATCACTTATATTCAAGAAGGCCTTCAAAGATTTCAGGTCTATCCATGTGCAAATATGTTTTAGTTATCTATTCCAAGAAGCTGGAGCTTGATAGAAAGAGAATGAGAGCATAGATAGATGGTTTGAGATGGTTGTGATAAATCTCCCCATACATCACTAGTTATAGGTTCTACGATGAAAGTTGTTTATAGAAATGGGGATTCACACTTGACTTCAAGGACATTCGATTCCTTAGTGAATACATTGATCATGTCATTCACCTTCTTATTGCTCCATACATTGCCAGTAAAGAGTATGTCTGCAAAGTAAACTTGAAATAAAGGTAGATGAATGTAAACCTGAGATAAAAAGATTATAGAGTATGCCTACAGAGTGAACTTGAAATAAAGGTACATGAATATAAAATTGAGATAAAAAGATTATACTAAAACAAATTCATGAGGTGCAATAGTAATAGTGGATTAAGAGAAATGTGCAATGAAATAAACTATATATATGGTGTCATAACACATCTTTTTATAGACAACAACACCTACATCTTCATATTTAGAAAAACAATAGGCTTTCTGTAAATTTTTATTGATAATATAAGTGGAGGTATCTCCTTCCCATGGAAATGGTTTACGTATAACAATGACTTGTGTTAAGTGATTGACGTTAGATGCATTGCACGTACAAGGCCAAAGATAGATGAAAACAGGGGAAAAAGATTAAGAAGAAATAGTATACTTGAGATATTAGGTAGATGAACATACCATTTGAAAGCTAGTCTCATGAATCTATCCATAAACATTTTCCATGTCCATGAGAAGGAAACACTAGAACCAACTATTATGCCAAATAATCGAAATATTTTACCTCTTTGTATTCATCCCATACCCAAGTTCTACAAAACATCTAGTGATTTGAGCATTTTAAGCATAAAGGTATATTTTCCTATCATTGATCTACTAAGAGCTTTGGGAATAACTAAGGCTAATGCAATAAACAACATTCTTTAAATTCTTTATCATGATTAGTCAAAGCATGAGTATCATTAACAAAGTATTGGAGGTAAAGGGGACACACCGAAAACTCTTAGTTACAATACCTTTGAAATTACTTTGTTTCACCAAATCCAATCATCCAACCCAAAATATGCATAGTGGTGGAGAGCAAAACATGAGCCATGAGGCATCCATATCTAAAGGATCTTAAAAGCAAAAAAGAAAAAGGAGATATCACTAGAAGATTTAGCTACTCTAATAAAAGCATTACCAAATAATACAAGAAAGAACCAAATAAAATTCTTAGTAGCATCTTTATCAAATAAAGATCACAAAGAGTCAATCCAAATTCTTCTCTTTTTGAAGATTGAATTTGAAAAAGCATATGATATATTGGAATAGGACTTCATCTTGTAGAATTTTTAGAATTTTGGTGTCATATTAAATATTATCAAGATAATTTCTATGCTTTTGGGGAATGCATCATAATTAGCTTGCTACTAGTTAGTAATTAGCTAGTTACTTGTTACTAGCTATTGATTTCGGGTTACTTGTTAGTAATTAGCTATTACTATTTATCTTGTTATCAGTTAGTTATTATTAAGTAGCTAATCTTTGGTTAGTTGTTTGTAATTAGTTACTACTAATTAGCTTGTTACTAGTTAGTTATTAGTAAGTAGTTGGTTCTTGGTTAATTATTCAGAATTAGGTATTACTAATTAGCTATTAGTAAGTGGCTACTTCTTGGTTAGTTGCTTGTAACTAATTAGCTTGTTACTAGTTAGCTATTACTAAGTTACTAATTGTAGGTAAATTGTTATTAATTAGCCATTAATAATAAGCTTGCTACCAATTAGCTATTAGTAAGTAGCTATTATGAATTAGCTATTACCAATTACCTATTACTAAGTAGCTAGTCGTTAAATAGCTATTACTAATTAGCTATTATAAATTAGCTATTACTAATTAGCTATTATGAATTAGCCATTACAAATTAGCTATTATGAATTAGCTATTATTAATTAGCTATTACTAATTAGCTATTATTAATTACCTATTACTAATTATTAACTAGCTATCACCAATTATCTATTACTAAATAACTATTGTGAATAAGCTATTACAAATTAGCTATTAGAAAGTATCTATTACCAATTAGCTATTGCTAAATATACGAATTTGCTATTACAAATTAGCTATTATTGAATGGCTATTATGAATTAGCTACTATGAATTAGAAATTATGAATTAAATATTCCCAATTAGCTATTACTAATTAGCTACTACTAATTACCTATTACTAATTATCTATTACTAACTAGCTATTACTAAATTACTAATTACCTATTAGTAATTAGCTATTACTAACTAGCTATTACTAATAAGCTATCACTAACTAGCTATTACCAATTAGCTATTACTACGTAGCTATTACTAATTAGCTATTATGAATTAACTATTACTAATTACCTATTACTAATTAGCTATTACTAATTTTCTTGTTACTAATTAGCTATTACTAAATAGCTAGTTCTTGGTTAGTTGTTAGTAGTTAGTTATTATAAATTATCTTGTTACCAATTAGCTATGACTAAGTAGTTGATTCTCCGATAATCATTAATAATTAGATTTCTATTACTAAGGAGATAGTTTTTGCTTAGTTGTTTGTAATAAGTTATTCAGCTAATTATCTATACCTATCTAAACTCGAGCCATCCATCAACTATATATCTCTTTCTCACTCTTTAATCCTCTACCAAAACACTAAACTGGCTGGTTTCATTGTGCTAAGCAATTGCTCGGACCTCAATCGGAACAATTACCAACAATGTTGATGCTGCATACAATATGGATCTTGGGACAAGTGAGAATGTTGGACATACACCATTGAAAGTAAGACTTATGCCCTATCTAGACAATATTCCATCCTTCCTCCAAACCCAATCTACAATGGATGTCTATGTCAATCCTTGCACAGTTGACCACATGCATGATGCAGAGTCCACATGCATTGACTTTGATAGTGGTCTAGACTGAATGATGGAGAATGTTCTTAATCTAGTTAGTAGCTCAGATATTCATCTAGCTAGTCACAACTTTATAGTTGATAAAGATGTTCGCCTTTCTATCCACATGTCTGTTGCTTGTTAGTTCGGATATAGTCTAGGGTCTAGGTTAACCTAGATGACATCCCCCAACAAGATCTTTCTCCACGGTCTAATCTAGATACTTATCCAAATCAAGTTTTTCCTTCAAATACTAACCTTTCAAAGAAAGTTCCTCTGCCAACTATTTATCCCATTGTTTGTTCAAACAAAGATCATCTACAGAGTCCAACTTTTGATCCTAATTAGAGTCCAAACAGAGACTTTCTTCAAATGAATGCTGTAAATGATGTTGATATATTTAGGTAGTGATGTGTGTGAACACTCTAGGACCGCCGGGGCACTTTTTTCCCTCTTTAGGAGGTTTTTTTCCCCCGGCTTGTATATACGCCTATTGCCCTAATGGGCTACTTATCTTTGTACATTCTCTAGTAATACATTCAGTCTTGTGTGTTATGCTCCAAGCTTCTTCCTCTTCCTTGTGCTGTTCGCGTGCTTCCGCAGACGTCTAACTCCAACAATTGGTATCAGAGCAGGTCGTTGATTCTTCTAGGGCGCCGTCGACACTCCTCCGTTTGCAGTCTCAGATTCGCACAAAATTTCGTGAGCATACTTTTGTGCCAAAGGTATATACCAGTCTCTGTTCGCCAGTTTAAGCGTCTCGAAGTCTGCTACAGGTCTAGCAGAACTCGTCTGGGCAGTTCTGTTCAACTTTTTGAGATACAGTCAATTTTCTGCATCAAGGTATTTTAGTCACCGGCCATGGCTGAAAGCAGTGATGTATTCCGTATGTTGGCTGTTGAGGATAAGTTGGATGGTACCAACTACCCATTATGGGCTTATATGATGCGACATGTACTGGTTGCAAAAGGATTGTGGAACATTGTGCAGGGTGTTGAAAGACGTCCTGTTACACCTGTAACGACAGGTACTGCAAATACAGGTGTTGGAGCTGATGAAGATGGTGTCGAAGATGATATTCCGCAGATTCCTGTTCGTGCTGCTGTTTCTGTTGCACCTACTGCAGAGCAGATTCGTTGGGATGGCAGAGATGCCCAGGCACATGCATTGATAGCTTTGTCTGTCAAACGTGCCATTATTCCTCACATTCGCTCTTGCAGAACAGCAATGGATGCTTGGGATACACTTACCACTTTGTACCAGGCTAGGAATGAGGCTCGTGTTGCTTACCTCCGAAAACAGTTGGAGAGTGAGCACATGAATGAAGGTGATTCGATGGACAGTTTTCTTACAAAGATCAAAGACCTGAAGGAACAATTGATTTCTGCTGATGAGGTTATACCAGATAGCTCACTTGTGCAGACCGTTCTGAATGGCCTTCCTGATTCATATCAGAGTTTTGCCTCTACTCTTCGATTGATGATGAAAGGCAATCCAAATGCCTTGTCATTTGAGGAATTAGTCTCTGTTCTGTTGCAGGAAGATCAGTCCAGGCAGAACAGGTCCATTATGCGTGTTGCAGATCAAGCTTTCCTGGCTAGTCAGAAGGGCAAAGGAAAATGGAGCTCTTCTACTAGTAAGCAGAAATCTGCAAATGCTACACAATCGAAGAACCAGGATAAAGATGAGAAGAAATCAGAAAAGCAGAAATTGTTCTGCAAGTACTGTAAAGGAAATGATCATATTATAAAGAACTGTCCAAAACTGGCTGCTAAAGAGGCAAAGAAGAAAGAGGCTGGAATGGTTGTTGCAGAGGCCTCTACACCAAAAACAGAGTCTGCAAATCTTGTGCACGAAGAAGAATGGGCGTTTACTACTGTTTGCAGTTTTGACCCATCTTCTCATGATCAGTGCATGTCTGCAGTAGACTCAGATGTTTGGTACTTTGACAGTGGGGCAACCAAACATATTACCTCGCAGCGCAGTTTCTTCTCTTCACTCGAGCCTGCCCCTACAGGGAATACTGTCACATGCGCCAATAACTCCTCTTATCCTGTTATGGGAGTTGGTAAGATCATTCTGACTACTGCTGATGGTAGTTCTTTCACTTTGTCAGATGCTTTATTTGTGCCAGGGATCAAAAAGAACCTGTTATCAGTTTCTGCATTAGCCAAGATTGGCTTGGTTGTGAAATTCGTTGATGACAGGTGTACAATCCATGATCTCTCAAATGGCGATGTGATTATTGCTTCTGGCATTTTATGTCGTGGGCTGTATAAGCTCATAGACTATGAAAAATCTGTGAATGATTCGGCATGTGCAGTTCATGATTCTCAGGCTATGTCAGATGCAAAGCTTTGGCATGCACGCTTTGGTCATCTGAATTTTGCTAGTTTGTTACGCCTGCAGAAATCTGAAATGGTGTCCTCTTTGCCCAAACTTGAGGCACCTGGAAAACATGTTTGTGAAGGCTGTATTTTGGGCAAAATGCAGCGTTCTTCCTTTCCAAAAGATGGTTCAGTTCGGGCTATGCAGAAATTGCAGCTTGTACATAGTGATGTCTCTGGTCCTGTGCAGACACCCTCTTCTGGAAATTACCTTTATTTCGTGACTTTCATTGATGATTTTTCCAGGCATGCATGGGTATATCCACTCAAAGCAAAGTCCGAAGTGTTCATGTGCTTCAAACAGTTTTTGGTTTTGGCTGAAAATCTGTCAGCATGTAAAATGGGCACCCTCCGTTCTGATCGAGGGGGGGAATATATGTCTTCAGATTTTAATGCATTTCTGGCTGAACGTGGGATAAAACACCAGTGTACAGTGCCGTATACACCTCAACAGAATGGAGTTGCTGAACAAAAGAACAGGTCACTCATGGAGATGGCGAGGTGCATGGTCAAAAGTCAGGCTTTACCACATAGTTTCTGGCTTGAGGCTGTCATGTGTGCAGCATATGTACTGAACAGGTGTCCCACGAAAGCGTTGCAGTCTATCACTCCATATGAGGCTTGGCATGACCGCAAGCCATCTGTTGCTCATCTGCGTGTTTTTGGTTGTTTGGCATATGCATTAGTGCCTGAACAACATCGCAGAAAATTGGATGATAAGGCAGTAAAATGTATTTTTGTTGGGTACAGTTCTGAAAGTAAAGGCTATCGTCTGTATCATCCACAGACTAAACGCATTCTGGTTAGCCGTGATGTTGTCTTTGTGGAAGATGCTATTCAGCCATTGCTTTCATGTACTAAGGAGACATATGTTAGCTCCAAAGACATGTATGATACTTTGATGCCTCTTTTTACAGGTGGACAGGCTAGCGCTGGTCCTAATGAGGCAACTTCTCAGCCTTTGCAGGTTTCATATGATGATGCAGATCATGCCATTTCTGATGCAGATTTACATGATGCACTTGTTGATGAGAGAGCTGATATTGAACAGGCAAAAACTATGCCAAAATGGCTGGTGCAGACTTTGCGTGACAGCAAATTAGATGCACCTTTGTCATATCGTACTCGTTCATGCTCTCATAGTACCTCCTTTGCATCAGATTGCTATGCTATGGCTGCATCTAGTCTCTGTGATGAGAATGAGCGTGTTTCTTTTGATGAAGCACAAAATTCAGAAAATTGGATGGCTGCTATGCAATCTGAATATGATGCTATAATGAAGAATGGTACATGGTCTTTATGTGACTTGCCTCGTGGCAAGAAGGCCATTGGCACTAAGTGGGTATACAAGCTGAAGCGTAAACCTGATGGTACAGTTGACAGGTATAAGGCTAGGCTTGTTGCAAAGGGTTATGCGCAGGAAAGAGGCATTGATTTTGATGAGACCTTTGCACCTACATGTTGTATGACTACTGTTCGGAGCATTTGTGCACTTGCAGCCCATCATGGTTGGAATGTACATCAGTTGGACATTAAAACAGCATTTCTGAATGGTGACTTGCATGAAGAAGTGTATGTTTTTCAGCCCCGTGGCTTTGTGCAGAAAGGGCATGAAAACGAGGTGTGCAGGTTAAAGAAGGCGTTATATGGTTTAAAGCAAGCACCACGTGCTTGGTATGAGAAAATACATGCCTATCTGATTGCACATGGTTTTGAGAACAGTCCAACTGAAAGCATCTTATATGTTAAGCGTGCTAATGATGTGCTTTTGATCATTGTTGTCTATGTAGACGACATGCTGCTCACTGGTCCTCTTGAGAAGCATATTGCTGATTTCAAGGCTGATTTGCATGCCTCATTTGAGATGTCTGATTTGGGGCATTTGCATCACTATTTGGGCATTCAGTTTATGCAAGTTGATGGTGGAATGGCTTTGTGTCAAACGAAATATATTGACACATTATTGCAGCGTTTTGGCCTTGAAGACTGTAAGCCTATTGCCACTCCTATGGAGACAGGTTTACGATTGAGTCTTCATGATGCTGGAGATGCATTTGATGTTGTTCTCTATCAGCAGGCTGTTGGATGCTTGATTTACTTATGCATTACTCGGCCAGATATTCAGTTTGCTATCTCACAGATGAGCAGGTTTATGCATTGCCCAGGAGTCACGCATTGGAAAGCGGTTAAGCGCATCTTTCGCTACTTGAGTGGTACTCGGCTACTTGGGTTGTTTTATCCCAAGGGGGGATCACTACCGCCAGATTTGCATGCTTTTTCTGACTCAGATTGGGCTGGTTGCTATGACACTCGTGTGTCCACCAGTGGTTTTTGCTTCATGCTTGGTAGCTCATGTATATCTTGGTTGAGCAAGAAGCAGCCTACTGTGGCCACTTCGAGTTGTGAGGCTGAGTATAGGGCAGCTTTCACAGCTTGAGTGTGTGTGGCTCAGACACCTTATGGCTGATTTGGGTGTTGGCCAGTCTTCTGCCACCACCATCTTCACTGACAGTCAGAGCGCATTGGCAGTTGCGAGGAACCCTGTGTTCCATGCTCGCACTATGCACATTGAGGTGCATTATCACTATGTCAGGGAGAGGTTCTCTGCTGGGGAGATCAGCTTGGCATATGTGCCCACGCAGGAGAACATTGCAGACCTTTTCACGAAGGCTCTGCCTAGGGAGAAGTTTGAAGCTTTCCGCAAAGCTTTGGGCTTACTTCCTTTTGTGGAGTGATTTCCACATAGCTCGGCACTTCCTTATACATGAGTGCCAGCTCCTTGTTCACCGCATCACTCCCAGGGGGGATTTGTTGATATATTTAGGTAGTGATGTGTGTGAACACTCTAGGACCGCCGGGGCACTTTTTTCCCTCTTTAGGAGGTTTTTTTCCCCCGGCTTGTATATACGCCTATTGCCCTAATGGGCTACTTATCTTTGTACATTCTCTAGTAATACATTCAGTCTTGTGTGTTGTGCTCCAAACTTCTTCCTCTTCCTTGTGCTGTTCGCGTGCTTCCGCAGACGTCTAACTCCAACAAATGAAACCTCCTTGAAGCAAAACTATTGTAAGCTAGCCTCACTTTCTCACATGTGTGGATCCCCAAAAAAAGTTGTAGGTATTGATGTACAAGAAGATGCTAATCTAGTGCAATTTATGCCAAATAAGAAAACAAATTTGCAAGGACCTATGAAATGATAGAATAAGCCAAGACATTTGCACCCAATTAGAAGGTGATAGGGTACTCGATCACACTTGAATGGAGGCATTGTACCTGATATAGAGGATCCTTTGAAAGAATAGTACTAGTGCTCCCCCCTTACCTCAATATCCTTTGCAATGGGTACTATTACCACACATGGCATCATGCAAATCTATTAGCTATCATTACATTTTGTAATCAACCTATTTTGTATCGATGTTATTAAAATATTTTTTTGTCTGTGCTTCATATTATATACCTTGTACATATTTGATAGATCAACTGTGTCATTGATTGTAACGAAGTTTGGCTCTAGGTTGGATGAAGAACAAAATTCAATGCACAATGCCTACAAAAGATAATTCTCCAAATCAATTTCAAGCTACAATAGAAGTTTGGTTCTAGTATTCAACTTCTTACGACACCTCTTTGTAATGGTTACTAATCACACATGTGACATTGTCCAAATCGATTAGTTCTCATAGGATTTTGTATTTAGCCTATTTTGTAAGGATGTTAATAAAATATTTTCTCTTCTATGCTTCATATTATAGAACTCTCTACAGTTTTCGATAGATTAAGAGTGTTATTGATTCTAACTTGTAATGATTTTTGGCTTATAGGTCAGATAAAGAAAAAAGTTCCATCCAAAATTGTTGCGAAAGATAATGCTCTATACTTAGCAATTCAGTGTCAAACTGCAACACAAGTTGAGCAAAAAGTATTAGTTTCAACTCAAGCTGATCCTATTTCAACTTGAACAACTCAAACTGATCCTATTGCAACAAAATTGAGCAAAAAGTAACAGTTTCAACTCAAACCGATCCTATTTCAACTCAAATATGTGCTATCTCAACTCAAACTAATCCTATTGCAACATAAGTTGAGAAAAAAGTATCAATTTCAACTCAAACTAATATTGTACTAGTGTTTACACCACAAAGGAATCAAGAGCGTAAACAAATACCATGCAAGTAAAAAAAACAAAAGAGGTTGGATCATGTGGTAATTGAACCTGAATTTTTTGAGATAGAAAGGGACCCCATAAAGATTAGACATGTCCTGATAGAGGAGGAGATACAAGAATTGAAACCCGTTCACAAGGATGTACAACCTAGGCCTATGATTCTAGAAGTTGATGTATTTATGAACATCCAAAGTAAGCAAGATTTTCTTGATAGTAAGCCTTTTTTATGATGGTGCCTTGAACATTTCAATGTCTGGATTTTAAGTGCCTACGATCTAGATGATGTCACCAAATATATTGATACAATCTTCCTAGAGTTCAGGAAGAAGTTTATGGGTATTTGGGGGAGGGATCAATGTTTAAAGAAATTATCAATCCATTTCAACTAGCTCATTTTTGGGACAAGAATGTGGACTATGGGCCTGAGAATACATTAATAATTGATACTACTACTTGCAAGTTATTTTAGAACATTAGAAGATGTTGTCTCATGCTACCAAAGTTGATAATGAGTGAAAGACATAACTATCTATGAGGAACTCTTTGCGGTCAACTTTGGAAACGGTTAATAGTCCCAAATTGTACCAAGTATAGAGATATTATTTCCATAGCCATTCCTCTTGATGAATAGAGCTTATCTATATATCATGGAATACATTGAGAGCATAGTACATCACCATTAATACTAAACATGTCTATACAATCGTGGACTAGTGACATGGGTATTTTAATGCACCTTACAAGATGGGAATACACATCAGCTGGTGGACTTGTTTCTAACAACATGTAGAAAGTTTCTTCTAGTCTCTCCTTAAATAAGCCCACCACATAATATGCTCCTAAAGCTATCAGGTTGTTCCAAGCATCCATTATGCTCTTCGAAGTGAACTATTTGCCTTGTGTGCACTTTAATAAATAGAAATATGCACCTTCATCATTCTCCTCTTTTGGGTTGACTACAAAGTTGTCATCCACTGCCAATGCATCTGATAGATAGTTGCCATCACCTTCAAATGTAAAATTGGAAAATGATGAGTCTTTTGCTTCATCTAATTCATTGATATGAGTCAAAGTATGGTATACCCAATTTTGAATGTGGCATTTGTTGATGCATCTTTCCACTGACCCTAGGTACAATGAAAGCAATAACATGTTAGTTCTCTAACATAATGCAATCTTCATCTAGCCTTGAATAGCCACAAATTGAATGCAAGGATCAAACTTGAGATATCCCCTAACAATCCCAAGCCTTTTCCTTGCTAACTTTGTCAATCTTCACTTTCCAAAATTCATGTGACATCTCTCCCTTTTGACCCTGACAAATGTCTGTTGAGAAATTCCTCAACATTTACAACACACTTCAACATTGCACCATCAGGTTTAATTTGTCCATTGGTTAGCGCCCTTTTCCCAACTTCACCTGCACCATCATGTTCTCCCTTCTTGTGCCCTGACTCAAAGAAGTTCCATATGATAGTCATGCCTATTAGCCTTGGATATCTTGCTACGAAGTAAAATGGATGTTTAGCTTTAAATTGAGATGTTGCACCATCTAACCATACCCAATGTTGGCTTATGTCAATGTTTTTCTCTCTCAACCGTTGCAAATGTTATTGGAAACAATTTTGCACAAAAAGGGTGTCATGATTCTTGTCATCAGATATAAAGAAGTGGAATACCTTTCTAGGAATGCCCTCCAAACAAAAATATGTGATATGCACAAAAATAGTTATCTATACAAACCACCAATGCATAGATTGTATTTCATTTTGCTCACGAAATGTATAGTTTTCTACAAAATAAACCACTAAAACTACAACATAGCCTAGGAATTCAGGGACACACATTAAACTGGTTTGCTTGCCATAAATAAATAAAAAAATTTGCTTGATAAATTTCTTTAGAGTTTTCTGAAATAATCCTGTTACAACTTTAGGAATCATCTCCCTCTTTATCAATTCTTTCCTTTTACAAACTTTTCCTTCATATATTGACTCGACATGTTCAAAGATCTTTATGGGAATATGATATTCCTCAATGCTAGTCTCTCTCAGACACCACCTAAAATGTCCTACTCTCCAATCAGAGCATTCATCCATCACACATTTGTACTGGTGGAATATGGTATCATTTTGACGTGGACATAGAATACTCTCTATAATGCTGCTAATTGATCAAAATGTAGTTTCTGAAGCATTGCACCTTGATGTCTACCCTACTTAACAAATAGAACATTTACAATAACAAAGACAACTATGCATTATAGAGCTTAATGACGTAGGAGATTGATTGCATCTTTAAGGTATGACATTTGAACGTGATAAATGCAACAACATGTGAATCTATCTTTCAATCTCTTAATAAAATATGGCTTCAATGATTCGAACTTTTAAAACTGGATACGTATCATTGGATGGCACTGATTGAAGCATATAAATAGTTCCATCTACATTACACAAATAAGTGGATATTAGTAGTAGTTAATACGCTTGTTACTAGTTTGCTATTACTAAGTAGTTGGTTCTTGGATAGTTATTACAAGGTGTTAGCTTGTTACTAGTTAGCTATCACTAAGTAGCTCTTTCTTAGTTAGTTGTTAGTAATCAGCTATTACCATTTAGCTCGTTAACAATTATTTATTACTAAATAGGTAGTCCTTTGTTAGTTGCTTGTAATTAGTTATTGCTAATTAGCTATTACTAAATAGCTTGTTACCAACTAGCTATTACTAAGTAGTTGGTTCTTAGTTAGTTTTTAGTAATTAGCTATTACTAATTAGCTATTACTAAGTAGTTGGTTCTTTCTTCGTTGTTTGTAATTATCTATTACTAATAAGCTTGTTCCTAGTTAGCTATTACTAAGTAGCTAGTTCTTAGTTACTTGTTAGTAATTATCTACTAATAATTAGCTTGTTACTAGTTAGCTATTACTAAGTTGTTGATTCTGGGTTACTTGTTAGTAACTAGATATTGGTAATTAGCATGTTACCAATTAGCTATTACTAAATAGCTGGTCATTAATTAGTTGTTAGAAATTAGCTATTAATAATTAGCTTGTTACCAATTAGCTATTAATAATTAGCTTGTTACCAATTACCTACTACTAAGTAGCTGGTTCTTAGTTAGCTTGTTAATAATTAGCTATTATTAAGTAGCTTTTACAAATTAGATATTACTAAGTAGCTATTACTAAGTAGCTATTTCTAATAAGTTATTATTAATTAGCTATTAAAAATTAGCTTATACAAATTAACTATTACTAATTAGCTATTATGAATTGTCCATTACCAATTATCTATTACAAATAAGCTATTACAAATTAGTTATTGCTTATTAGCTATTACTAATTAGCTAGTACAAATTAGCTATTACTAACTAGCTATTACTAATAAGCTATTCCTAACTAGCTATTAATAATTAGCTATTACTAATTAGCTATTACTAATTAGTTATTTTCTATTAGCTATTATGAATTAGCTATTACAAATTAGCTATTACTAATTAGTTATTTTTTATTAGCTATTATGAATTAGCTATTACAAATTAGCTATTTTGCATTAGCTATTACTAACTAGTTATTACTAATTAGCTATTACTAATTAGCTACGACTTCTAGCTATTACTAATTAGCTATTATGAATTAGCTATCAAAAATTAACTATTATGAACTACATTATTACTTATGAGCTATTATTAACTACCTATTACGAATTAGCAATTACTCATTAGCTATTACTAATTAGCTATTATGAATTAGATATAATGAAATAGCTATTATGAATTAGATATTATGAATTAGCTACTACAAATTAGCTATTATGAACTAGCTATTACTAATTAGCTATTACTAATGAGCTATTACTAATTAGCTATTACTAATTATCTATTTTTAATTAGCTTTTATGAATTAGCTATTACTAATTAGTTATTATTAACTAGCTATTACTAGTTAGCTATTACTAATTAGCTATTAAAAATTAGCTATTATAGATTAGGTGTTACTAATTAGTAATAATTAATTAGCGATTAATAATTAGTTTTTACAAATTAGCTAATACTAGTTAGTTATTACTAATTAGCTATTACTAAGTAGCAAGTTCTTGGTTAGTTTCCAATAATTAGTTATTACTAATTATCTTGGTACCAATTAGCTATTACTAAGTAGTTGGTTCTTGGGTTGCTGTTAGTAATTAGCTTTTACTAATTAGCTTGTTACTAGTTAGCTATTACAAAGTAGCTCGTTCTTGGTTATCTATTTTGTAATTCGCTATTACTAGATAGTTTGTTACTAGTTATATACTAAGTGGCTATTACTAATTAGCTTGATCTTATGCATATTTTATTAATTAGCTATTATTAAATAGCTTGTTCTAAATCATCTATTACTAATTCACTTTTTACTAGCTAGTTGGGTATGCATAGCTTTGACTATTACTTGTTATCTTGTTACTTGTTAGCTAGGCATGAATAACTTCTACTGTTAAATATTAACTTGTTGCCATAGTAGTTATTGCTAACTAGCTTGTTACTAGTTAAATTCTATATTAGTTAGTTTATGTTTAGTTAGATATTAGTAGTTAACTTTTTACTATGTCTAATTAGCTAAAACTGTGAACTGATGACTAAAATAGGATTACCTAAGATACATCAAGAAGGTGCATAGGGTGCTCTAAATATTGATTTTTGCCAAGTCGAATCCTGCTTATATCCTTCTTATTTGGTGACAACTTGCTCTCTATTGTCCAAAACATGATAATCAGGTCCTTGAACTCTTGTATAATACATGTGGTACATGGTGATCTATTAGTTATCTTCAAAACGCTATGAGCAGAATCAACTATACTTAAACGTCCAATCATATCATATACGACTTTCCCACTTACTCCCAATACCCTAGAAAGTCTTGAAATATTTATCTCATTTGTTGATGAATATGCATCACCGTTGGAGAACCAATCACAAATTGGACATTAATTTGAAATTCAAAGTTTAAGAAGAAAAGCACATGCTTATGTGAAGGGACAATTTCACATATGTACTATATTGGTAAAGTTAGACTTAACTTTAGTTCTAGAGTTTTCAAAAGTCATGAGTTTGAGAAAATCTATATAAGTAAGTTTGTATCAACAGGTGCAAAGAGAGAGAGAGAGAGAGAGAGAGAGAGAGAGAGAGAGAATGTTTGAAAGAGAGATTTCGTATGACTAAGAAATAGTCAAGCTTCTCTGAGTAAGAAAGCACCTATAAAATTCTGAGTTCTATGAGAAGAACTAATTAAACTTCTATGTATGAGACTCTCTCCTCCATCTCCATGATTTATCTATTGTGGTAATGACTTCAAAAGTTTAAGTTTTCCAAGCAACTCGATGCGTAGCATCGAGTTTCTACTGATAAGTCTTTGTTTCATTCTTTGAGTTTGTATCTACTATTGAATCTCCTTAAAAACATGAGGTTTCTACAGCAACTCGATGCTTGGCATCGAATTTCAATGTAAACCCAATGCCTAGCATCAAATTCCCACATAAAAGTGGTTTTCTCCATATGTGTGTTCACGGGGGTATTTTAGGTGCTGAAAAAGTGGCAAAGAACACACCAATTCGATGTTTGGCATCAAATTTTTGATGCAAGTTGATGCCAAGTTGAAAAATTTTATATTAAGATAGGTGCTTTTACTAAAACAGGCAAGATTTCTAGGTTTGGCAGCTCATATAGTGTCATCTTGTGAAGGCCATAACTTGGTGTGTAGTGCAAAGTATTTAGCAAGTAATAGCTACTTGGAAAGCTCTTCTCTTTTGCTCTCATCACGAAAAGATCGTGAAGAAAATAATATTTGTGCTAAGAGAAATAAGCAAAACATTGAAGGTATGTCATGTTAGTGACTAGAAATTTCTATAGAAGCAAAGTTCTTAGTTTAAGCAATCTTTTCTCAAAGTTTGGAGAAGCATTGAGTTAATGCTGACCATAGAGTTTGTCTAGTGTCACATTAATTCATTTCTTGGGATGTTTCATACATCAACAAGTGGTATCAGAGCAGAAAGGTTCTAGAGAGTAGAAGGCATCAAAGGTACGAGAAGTTTTGGAAAGTTTTCATTAAAGTTTGAAAGTTGAAGCATTCAAAGAAACAAGGCATCAAAAGATTACTTCAAAATTATATTCATTCACAAAAAACTCCAAAAACTATTATTCTTTATCCTTTAAACTCACAAGTTGAAGTAGAAGCAAAGAATTATGGTAGATCATATCTCCATTGACAAACTAGACATAAATAATTATCCTCCATGGGTAATGAGAATGGAAGCCTTACTTATGAGTAAGGATCTCATGGTGTACATAATAGGTGAAGAAGAGAAGCTACTATTTGAAGATGAAAGCCGACCAAAGAAAAAGGAATTGGATAAAGCATTGGCAAAAGAAGGATGCAAGTGCAAAGGCCTACATCTATAATACAATTTTAGATCATTTGCTAACACACATATGAGGATTGGAATCAATTGAAGGTATATGGAATGCATTGGAATATAATTTCCAAAGTACTAACAAAGTAAGGAAAGCAAGTCTATGGTCAGAGTTTACTACATTCAAGAAGAAGCCAAGTCAAAGTATTAGTAATTATGTTACTAAGATAAAGGATCTAGCAGATAGTCTTGGATCCATAAATGAAGATATTTAAGATCACATACTGATTGCTCAATTGCTTGCAGGTTTGAGAGGAGATGAAAGGTGGAAACCTTTTGTCTTGTCAGCAGAATTTTCTTTGAATCATTATGTTCCAGATTTGAATCAATTGCTTGTTCTGATGCTCACATTTGAGCATGACTTGAAGGAAGATTGAGATAAAGGACAAAGTTCTGTGTACATGGAGATAAAGGTAAGGCAAAGGATGAAGAGGAATTGACTTCTCAAGTTTACTATGCAAGAAGTCGAAGCAGTAGTAGAGGAAGAGCAAGAGGCTTTAGAAGAGGAAGAGGTAATTAGAATAACAATAAGAAGGCTTGTTGGATCTGTGGATTGATTAATCATTTGGCTCATGACTATTGGTATAATCAATAAGGATCAAATCAAAATCAGAATAATAATAGTAGAGGTAGAGGTGGAAGATATCAAAGTTATTCTCAGAGAGGTAGACAAAATCAAAGAGGAGGCTACAATAGAGGTGGAGGAAGAAGTTGGGGACAAAATTAATCCTACAACACCACCTACTACAATTATGCAAATGACACACATAATGAAAGTCATACATCATTGATGATGAATTCAGTCAACACATCAGATAAAGAAGATCTAAAGGTATTTTACATTGACTCTAGATGTTCTAATCATTTGTCAAGAAACATAGAATTGATGTCAAAATTGGAAAAAGGTATTTCTAGTCATACAATTCAAACAGGTGATAATACAAAACATTGTGTACATTCAATTGGAAAAGTGAAATGCAAGAGTGGAGCAGATTTGATAACCAATGTTTTGTATGCTCCCACAATACCTAAAAACTTGATTAGTGTGGGACACATAGTTGAAAAAGGATTTCAAGTCAGGTTTACAAATGGAGTATTTGTTGACGATCTAGAGAATAGATATAATCAGATTGTTTGTGGTAAGAAAGAAGGTAGAATCTTTACTTTAAGAGTGCAAGGGAACATTGTTCAAGCTTTGCTCACACATGGTGAAGAAGTGATTACAGAACTCGATCTCTGGCATAAGCGATTAGGTCATTTCAATGAAAGAGGAATGATTCAACAAATGATTTATAAATGTGAAGCATGTCAAATGGCAAAAGCACACATGTTACCATTTCAGAAGAAATGATTCAAACATGATGGAGTACTAGAGCTCATTCATACAGATGTATGGGGACCAACAAAAGAAGGATATATTAGTGGCTCATGTTAGTATGTTCTTTTCATTGATGATGCTACAAGATGGATAAATCCGTATGTTTTGAAGGAAAGATCAGAAGTTTTTGGAGCTTTCAAGCATTTTCATGCATATGTAGAGAGATTCATAGGTCAAAAGCTTAAGAGACTGAGGTCTGATGGAGGGGGAGAATACTTCTCCCAAGAGTTCAATGATTAGCTTTGGAATGCAGGTATTAAGAGAGAAATAACTTGCAAGTATACACCACAACAAAATGGTGTAGCAGAAAGAAAAAACATGACTTTGGTTGAGTTTGCTAGAGCTATGTTGAAGGAGAAGAATTGTCCAAATTATCTTTGGGTTGAGGTTGTAAATAATGCTACATATCTTGTGAATAGATTACCATGTACAACTCTAAATGGAATGACTCCATATGAAGCTTGGTGGGGTAAGAAACCAACACTAGATCATTGTAAAGTGTTTGGATCAATTGCATATGCTTATATTCCATCACAACTTAGACATATACTTGAATCAAAGGCATAAAAATATGTGTTCATTGGTTATGATAAAAAATAGATGGGTTATAGGTTGTGGAATCCTCTAACCAAACAATTTCTTGTTTCTATAGATGTTATATTTGATGAATAGAAAAGTTGGTATGCAGATCAAAGTCATAGAATCAGAGAATTTGAAGAAGAAGTAAGAATATGTGAGGAATGAAAATCAAGTGTGCAGGTGAATGGAGATGAAGAGTATATGCAATCAAGTACATCCAAAAGTGGATTAATAAGAAGAAATGAGAAGTTCCTATATTTGATGAAGAGTTGTATCCAGACACATATCAAGAATGTGAACCAAGGAGGTCAAGTAGGACAAGAAGGCAACCAAAAAGGTATTCTTATGATACCTCTTATATAACTGAGAAGAACTATGCATATATGATCAAAGATGATGAAGAATCTTAGAACTATAATGAAACAAAAGGTAAGAAGCAATGAAGGAAGAATTCAATGCACTAGAGGAGAACAAGACTTGGGAACTTGTTTCTAAACCAAATGGTAAGAAGGTAATTGGAAATAAATGGGTTTATAAAGTGACGAAGCTTGCAGATGGAAGTATAGCTAGATAGAAATCTAGATTGGTGGTGAAAGGCTATGCCCAAACGTATGGCATAGATTATGATGAAACATTCAGTCCTGTAGCTAAGATGTCAACTATAAGGACAATCATTGCTATTACAAATTCAAAAGGATGGACTTTGAGTCAACTAGATATAAAGAATGCATTTTTGAATGGATACATATCAGATGAGGTATACATGGAACAAACTCAAGGGTTTATAGATTCTAGGTATCCAATTTTTTTTTGTAGATTGAGAAGATCACTCTATGGATTGAAGCAAGCTCCAAGAGCATGGAACTATAGACTGGTGAAGTATCTCAATGATCTTGGATATCAAACTTCAAAAGTAGATCCAATTCTACTCATCAAGAGAATATAGGAAGGTACAATCTACATTTTTATTTATGTAGATGACATTATAATCATATGTACTTCAAATGAAGGAATCAAGGAGGTAAAGAGATTACTTGAGAAAGAGTTCAAGTGATCTAGGAAAGTTATCATACTTTCTTGGAGTCACTTATACAGATCATGGCATATATGTATCACAAGAAAGGTATCTTCTAAACCTATTGAAGAAGTTTGGTATGGAGAATTGCAGAGAAGCTTCAACTCCACTTGAAGTCAATCACAAGCTCAGTAAATATGATGGTATCGAATACAAAGATATGAGGAAGTATCAATCTCTTGTGGGTAGTTTGATTTATGCTACACTAACAAGTACTGATCTTAGTTATGCAGTGGGAGTTTTGTCACAATTCATGCATTGTCCAAAAGATCCACATTGGATTGTAGGTCAAACAGTTCTCAGATATATCAAAGGAACCATAAAGGAAGGATTATATTATCCTTTTACTTCATATTTGAAGTTGAGAGCCTATAGTGACTCAGACTGGGCAGGTAATCAAGATGACTGAAGATCAACTCATGGATACATGACATACATTGGTGATAAGCTTGTAAGTTGGTGTTCAAAGAAACAAAATATAGTAGCATTATCATCAACTGAAGCTGAGTACAAAGGACACATAGAAGCAGATAAGGAGATCACATGGATGCAGACATTATTCAAAAACTCGGGCATCAATCAAGGTATACCTACAATACATGGAGATAACATGATTACACTTTATCTTGCAACAAATCCAGTATTTCATGCAAGAACAAAACATATAGAGATACATTATCATTTCCTAAGAGAAAAGGTAATGGAGAAAGAAATTGAAGTGGAGTACATTTCTACAAAGGATCAGATAGTAGATATAATGACAAAGAGCTTGGATGGTGTGAAGACTAGCAAATTCAAAAGTATGGTAGGAGTAAAAGAAATGAAGAAGACATGAAGAAATAGAGAATGTCAATTAGTGATTGAGGGGGAGCTATTGGAGAACCAATCACAAATTGGAAATTAATTTGAAAGTCAAAGTTTATGAAGAAAAGCACATGCCTATGTGAAGGGACAATTTCACACATGTACTATATTTGTAAAGTTAGAACTAACTTTAGTTCTAGAGTTTTCAAAAGTCACGAGTTTTAGAAAACCTATATAGGTTAGTTTGTATCAACAAACGCGGAGAGAGAGAGAGAGAGAAAGAGAGAGAGAGAGAGAGAGAGAGAGAGAGAGAGAGAATGTGAGAAAAAGAGATTTTGTATGACTAAGAAATAGTGGATCTTCTTTGAGTAAGAAAGCACCTATAAACTTCTAGTTTTTTCATAGCTATGACAAGAACTAAATAAATGTTTGTGTATGAGACTCTCTCCTCCATCCACATGCTTTCTCTATTATGGTAATGACTTCAAAAGTTCAAGTTTTCTAAGCAATTCGATGCCTGACATCGAGTTTGTGCTGATACATCTTTGTTTCATTCTCTAAGTTTGTATCTACTATTGAATCTCCTTAAAAACATGAGCTTTCTAAAGAAACTCAATGCCTGTGATCGAATTATAACGTAAAGCCAATGCCTAACATCAAATTCCCACAAAAAAGTGGTTCTCTTCATATCTGTGTTTCGGTGGGTATTTAAGGTGCTGAGAAAGTGGCCAAAAACACACCAATTTGATGCCTAGCATTGAATTCTTGTTGCAAGTTGATGTTAAGTTGAGAACTTTTATATTTAGGTAATCACTTTTACTAAAACAAGCAAGATTTCTAGTTTTGGTAGCTCATACAAGGTCATCTTGTGAAGGCCATAACTTGGTGTGTAGTGCAAAGTTTTTAGCAACTAATAGCTCTTCTTGTTTACTTTCATCTACCAAAAGATCTTTGAAAAATAATATTTGCACCAAGAGAAATAAGCAAAAGATTGAAGGTATGTCATTTTAGTGACTAGAAATTTTTGTAGAAGCAAAGTTCTCAGTTTAAGCAATCTTTTCTCAAAGTTTGGAGAAGCATTGAGTTAATGGTGACCATAGATTTTGTCTAGTGTCACATTAATTCATTTCTTTTGATGTTTCATACATCAACAATCACTATTTAGAATCATCATCAATGTTGATCTCGTCAACACAAGGTCATCAGAATTATTTCTCATACTTTGTAGTGTATTCGAAAGATTGGTGAAAATTGCACATGTTACATGATCTTTAATTTTGACCATTGCATCAAAAAGTTTCCCAATCCACGGACCCTAAACCATCCTATTTAGTGCCTCGATTTTACCTTCACAACATAAGTGTCTAGTTTGATTGTTAAATTGATGATCTTATCCACAATGCCATCCAAGTTGCTTAAATTGTGATTAGCATTAGCCTCCACATTAGTGCCCAACCTTGATGTTATTGCATCTCTATATTTTCTTTTCTTTTCTTTCCAATAACATCTTAATGCTTGCTGATCATTATCCACTACTAGTATTGTATTAACTTCCATTAATTCGCTTGTACGAGATTGCCTTGCATCAACACACTACAAATGAAGAAGAAACCATAAATACAATAACATATACCACTCATCAATCTACTTTATTATATTGATTTTACATTGAGTATGCTCATCTAATATCAATGTGTGCTCCATCCCTTACAAATGTAGACTTGTTATACCACTTTTAAACCTCCAACAATCATCCAAAATCTTAGATGTTAGATACAATAAATGACCAATATGAAGCTAAATGGACATTGTGAAATCACTAGTAATGATGGGTCAGCATATGCAAGAATTTGTTCTAAATTTGGAATGGATTCCTTGCAAGTAATGACAATCTCTCCCAATCATTCAAGAAATAGGAAAAACCTACAAAGAAATCCCATTGACTCTGACAATCATGTGTGTGAAGATTGACCACCCATAAGAGAATTTGGGGCTTAATATTACCAAAATTTCTGTTAGATTCCACTTTTGAGAAAGACAATAGTGGACAATGGATTGATGTCTCGCATGATGATGTATATAACTTTGAGAACTTTTTAGTTTGTACCACTATAGCTAGTTTACACTTCATAAAAAAAGGAAAAAATTACAAATAAATTTAGAAACAAAATGAAAATATATCAAAAAATTAGGATTGATTTTCACTTGAAGAAAACATTGAGAGTGTAGTTGAGCTTACAATAAGTTTAACTTTGAAAGAGCTTGAGAACAATCTTCAAGAATAGCTAGAATCAAAGATTATCATTCTTAACTCTATTAAGGAATGTCAACTGATTGTGAATTTCTTAATAGAACATGAAGTCAAGATTGATACTAAATATAAAACAGTAGAAAAGAAGATAAAACTCGTAGCTCACCCGTTGCCTAAAGATTGTTATGACATAATTAGATGAGTTTCTGAGGATCCTATTCTTAGATATCAATCTAAGATATGACACACATTTACTGAGGAAACTATGAAATATATAAAGTTTGGAGAAGAATTTCTTTGTGAACTTGAAAAAGATCAATTGAGAAAGATGATCATTCAACATGGAAAATCATTTTCACTATTTCCACATGAAATAAGATGCACTAATCCAAAGCTAGTAGCTCCTATGATCATATTCACCATACTACATATTCCATGGAATCTTGAGACAATACTAGTCCCAAAGGCTCACTTACTTGAGCTGCGAAGATTGTAAAAGGAGAAGATTGCTATGAGAATACTTGAACCATCATAAATACCATATTCTAACCAATGGTCCATGGTACCTAAAATGAATATGAAACTACGCTTCATACAAGATCTACAACCTATTAACAAAATCACTATAAAAAATGTAGGAACAGGTCCCATTGCAGATGAGTTTGTCGAGGCATCTCGAAACACCATGTATTCAATCAAGGATCTATACCCAAGATATGAGGAGTTTCAATTAGCCATCAAAAGTAGAGATATTACCACGATGAAAACTCCTTTAGGTTTAGTACATATGTGTACTTTACTAGAAGGAGCGACAAATTTCGTGGCACACATGATGAATGCTATGATCTTGGTCTTACATGACTTCATTCCCAAAGTGACTATGCCTTTTATGGATGGTATTCCGATAAGAGATTGTGTGAAAAAGGAAAAAGATGCAACTTTAGATTCATCTAGATGTAGAAAGTTTTTCTTTGACCATAACTATGAAAGAATCTTTCAAAGATTTGAAGAGATGAATCAACTTTCTTTTTAGAGAAATCCAATTTTGGTGTCAATGAAGTTTTAATCATTGGACATCTATGTGGACATTATGGCCTTAGGCCATATCCACAAAAAGTCAATGTCATTAGTTGGGTTTTAGAGGTGTGTCACAATGTTGGGGATGTGAGAAGGTTCTTAGGAGCTTGTCTTCTCTATGTAATCTAGATCCCTCACTTTGCTCATGTTGTGAACCCTTTATATGATCTATTACAAAAGAAAAATAAGTTCTATTGGACTGAGAAACATAGTAAAACTATGAGAAAACTAAAGCAGTTGCTTATCAATGTTCCAATCTTAAAAAGGATTGATTATTCATGAAATAAACCTGTAATCCTTACCATTGATATTAGTCTTATCGGTATAGGCTGGGTCATTGGACATGATGATGACGAGAGGCAAAGTTATGCAGTTCACTTTGGTGTGGAAATTTACATGATACTCAGAGGGATTATCATCAGATTAAAAGAGAGTGACTAGGATTAGTCATTACCTTTAAAATTGATAAAGAATATGTTATTAGACTGAATGTGATCATTGAAACTGATTGTCTTCCATTAATAGGAATGATTGCTAACTGCTCATCTCCTAACATTGCAATGTTAAGATGGATCATATTTATCAAGTTTATTAATCTAGCCTTTGTTCATATTACTAAAAAACATAATACTGTTGTTGATATGCTCTCATGAGTAAGATTCAATGATGATGGATCAATAGATAGAGGGATAAACTTGATTAGTTATGATCCATCTACTTTTACTTACGAATGATTTAGATATGAGAGGCTCTTATCTGAGTACCTTTCAGCATATCTCAAGCTAGTTGGCAAATCAATTTCCAAACTTCAGAAAGAAGTCTTTCAACTTCTTTCTGAAAGATGGATATCTTTGGTGACAAGCTAGAGGAAAGGTGAAAAATCCCCAAAGAGTATTACGAGTAAGAAGTCTACACATGCAAATTATGAGAGCCATGCATGAAAGTTTATGGGTAGGTCATAAAGGTTTTGTGGCAACATATGAAAAGATTTGAGAAAGCTATTGGTGGCCAAAGATGTACATTAATAATAATGACTATGTGAGCACATGTGCCACATGTCAATTGCATTCCTCGATCAAACATAGAGATCCCCTACACCCAACTTACACACCTTGTTTTCATTACAAGTGGGTAGTAGACCTTGTGACTATGCGTAAAAGCAGTGATGGCATGAGATATATAGTACTTGCACGTGAAGCTTGAAAAATCATGTGGAAGGTCGTGCACTTTGATCTAACACTACTTGTAATGTATGACTATTCCTTTTAGAAGATGTTATATCTAGATTTGGATATGTGGAGAAAGTAGTAGTAGATCGAGGTGAGTTAGTTGCTCAAGAGGCGAGAGAATTCTTTGATCATCATGGAATTCACTTATCTCTCACAACAACCATATAGCCAAGAGGGAAATGGGAAGATTGCATGAGGTCATCCTTCTATAGTGAAGGCAATCTTGAAGGCATGTGACAGAGATATCGGGCAATGACCAAGATATCTACCATTTTCTTTATGGGTAGATTGGACGACATATACAAGATTGACTGGTTTTATGCAAACTGAACTCGTGTATTGTCAAAAGCTGATTTTTCCTATTCATTATTAGATAATAAATTGGATAAGCTTAGACTAGGAAGATAGTTTATCATGAGAATACTTATTATCTTTAAGACTTAAACAATTGAAACAAGGGAATGAGAATATGAAAGAAGCTGTTAAAAAGTTGAAAGATTCACATCTAAAAAATAAGATTTATTTTGATAAGAGGCATCAACTTAGGCCATTATTGATAGATTCAAGGGATTGGGTACTTGTCTATGATAGTACCTTTGATACCCATTATGATGCACGATGAAAATTAAGTAAACGATGATTTGTTCCTTATGTTTTTATTTCAATTTTGCTATAGGTACATGTGTTATGTGAATTTGATGGGACTCCCTTGACAAATGTGATTGCAAGAAAAAGAATCAAGCTATCCAAACAAAGGAAAAATAGTGATTATGAAATAGATGAAGAATTCTTAGATGAAGAAAATGTAGATGAAGACAATGCAAATGAAGAATGACGAAAACATAAAATCAGGTGAAACACTTCCACTCAAATTTCACTTTTGTTTCTTTATAAATAAATGTACATATGGATTGGATTGTGTATGTCGTAAATGTATGGAAATTTGTGTAGATTTAGAAGAATTAAGTAGAAACAAGATAAGAAACATCTATTATGATTTCGTGTGATGCATGAAAGACTAGAAATGATATGAATAGGATCAGTTAGCAGACTAGAACTTTTGGGGGTGAAAACTTTGGAATGTGATGGCAAATGTAAACGAAGTGCATGTATATGCTCATAGATTTCAACACTTAGTGAGTGGGAGTCCTTGGTTCCTACTATTTATCTCTTGCGAGATCCCACTTCTAGATAGATTATGGTTCATGCAAGCCTTCATACTCAAACGAGCTATATACTCAAGCCTTCATAGATTAAGATGTGCATGTGTCATCAGTGCAGTGAGATGGGCTAGTAGGTGAGTGGAGCTACCCTGGCTGGGTGATCAGGGTCACGAGCTAATGCTAGTTTTATCATATGGCCTGATCTATATGTTATCACGTGCCTATATGGATCGATAGGCAAGTGGATTCACTCTGTCCAGGTGGTCAGAGACATGAGCTAACGTTGACTTTGTATGGGGCTCACGTTGTGTGTCATGTGCTATGTCGGGTCGACACACAAGTGGGGTACACTTGGCTAGGTGGACGGGTCCATGAGTCGCACCCAATTTCGACATAGGCCAACTTGTGTAAATAAAAATAAAAGAGAAAGAGATGAGCTGGGATGAAGCCCAAAAGAATAAGAAAAATAAAAAAGTAAAGAAAATAAAAAAATCTAATGGAGAATTTGGACGATAAGAGATAAATAGGAGAGACAAAATATAGTTCTACAAACTAAGCTAGTTAGGATTTGTATATGTGAGTACTTGGAATAAGCTACTAGATGTGAACAGGTTAAATGAAAGGAAGGACTATGAAGCTTATGATTCATTCATATGATTGCTTGTCTGATTGCAGTAATTGTAACATAATAGAATGAGTGTGAAACTTGCATCTACTGTATTCTCTATGTTTGTACTAATTTCCCTAAATTTTCATGAAGTATACATATATTTCTTCCCAAAATTTAATGATTAGAATCTACCTATGACTATTTGATACTCCTATACGTTTCCTAACTTGATTTGCAGGTTATACCATCGAGAGGATGTGCATGTCTAGTGGGGGTAGATGTCAAAAGGATTTCATCACTTCGACTCTCATTTAAGAAAATAAAAATTTCTTTGAAAAGTGGTGATCTATAATTTCTTAAAAATATGTTTTTTTATGATTTGCTGATTTACTTGAACTCTCTCTTTTGTGCCTGTAAGTTGAAGAAGCTCAACATGTGCTTTGATTAGAACATGAGGAGATCATTGAACCTCCATTGTAACCCTTTTATCTCTATTTACACCCTCCATACATAACCTTTATTTCCATACTTTAGGGAAGTTTATTTCTTCTTATGTGTTTTTGTGAGTCCCAAAGATGGGCAACCCTACATATGAGTTACTTTAAGTGTATGTGAGAGATCAAGTTAATGTGAATATATCTATGTATATATGTCCATATATCTATGCATGGATACCCATTGATGTTTGTATGTGCCCCATACGTTGTGAATATCTATGTATATGCCTATGTGTGTGTCTACCCTACATATGCTTAAGTGTTTTATATGTACATATGCGGATATGGATATAAACCTAAGTGCATGTGTGCAAACCCTATGTGCTTATATGTGTATATGTGTAAAAAACCCTAAATTATATGTGTGATGCTCTAATTATGTTGTGTTTAGCAAACCCTAAGTGAGCTTATATTGTGTTGTAAAGGTCTAATGTATATCTTAAAGCATATATGAACTTTTGTTTAGACCCTTAATCAATTATATTTTTATGTATGAGTGAAACTTGAGTATGTAGTGTGTTTTGTGTACTGAAAAGATACCTATGAATATATGTATGTTCCTAATATGTGGCTATATGCCTATGCATGTGTGGTTCCCAACATGTTCCTACCCTTATATGTCTGCCCAAATGTATTCACGCTTTCATAATTATCTATGCATATATGTGCTTGAGTAAGTGAACATGTGTCTGCATGTACTTATTCAAGTATGAGTTTAAGGGCGAGTCTATTTAAAAGTGTGTGTGCAAAAAGTTATATGTGTGAATGTTTGTGTATGAATTTGAGTTTGAGAATAGATTTATGGATATGTGTGAATGTGAAACTATGGGTATATATGAATACATGTGTATGTAATAATGTGTGTGTATGTAAATATTAAAGCTTCTACTTAAATTAAACCTAAGTGAATGTGTGTGGTGAAAATATTAAAGTATCTAATACCTTAATGTAAAATTAAATTAAAAGTATTAAAAAGTAATTAAAATAAATCCAAAAGAAACATGAATGTAGATATGTGTGAGTGCATGTATAATTATTTATAGATATGTGTGAGTATAGTATGTATGTCTGTGTTGGCATGTGTATGTTTACTAAAGAGAGTGTGTGTACGTGTCTATATGTATATATATATATGTATGTGGTCTTTTTTTTTATATTTCCTAATGTTTTTTGTTTCAGAGCATATTGTCGAATACTTTTGAGAACTTACGATCTTGAAGAACATTATGAACGGGAATGTGGAGAGATGCTTTGTTTGCTGACTGAAGCTTCCTATATCTTTCATCCATATTTCTCTTATGAGATACGTTTGATTGTTGGAATTTGTAGTTGGTTTTAAAGATCTTAGTTGTATAAGTTTACTTCATCCATATTAGTTTTAAGTTCATCTTTACAATCATGAATGTTACCACCTCGTCCAAGAAAAAGGTATCACCAAGGCATTGGACTCAACCAAGCTAGTGAAGTTCAAAAAAGTGGAATCATGGATCTAGGATGAAGAATTGAAGGTTGAAATGGGAGGTAGTGTGTGTTGAAAATGGAGATCCAACCTTAGGATCATCCCGATTAATGAAACTTAGAGCACTATGAAGAAATGAGCCAAGCATGAGTATTCATGCATCGAAATTTGAATTTGAATTTGTCTCATTATTCTCAATCAAGAACCTATCACACTTAGATGTGATGAACCCTGTGTTCTAGGAAACGAGCATCATATCATTTAGGAAATCTTTTTCAAGTCTTACAAGCACATAATGTACTTCCAACTGAGTTGATCATGCATCTGCTATCACTTTTAGATTTGAATAAGCTAGCAAATCCCTTATTTAGCAAGTCCTCTACTTACTTAACTAATTTTTCCATACTTTGAGTAGCCATAGCTAACATTCTAATTTGTCTATGAAGGAGCTAGTTGGATCTCACTATTGACTAGATTTGCCTCTTCATATGGTATTAATTTCTTGTAATCTATGGCTTTTTAGAAAGCTAATACAATATCATAAAATTGGCCCAAATCTCAATTCCAAACTCTCCATATTCTTAGTGAAATCAAGTGTGAAGTGAACAGGGTCTCTATGAGCATACCTAGTGAAGGTATTGAGTAGCATGTGTTGGATTCATTTGCTCTTAGAGTAAAAGAAATTATTTTCACTACGATAACTTGCATCAAGAAGGTTTGATAGTCCTTTTTGAGCGGCCAATAACTCTTGGGTTCATTACACAAAAGCTCGGAGGACCATTGATTTGAGTGAATAGATGTATCTGTGAACATACTTGTAAAGCAAGTCACACTTCAAAATACATAAGGAAGGTGTAGATTTCCCCATAAATCATGAAGAAGTCATCCAAGACATCAAGGAAAGACTCAAGAATGAGTTCTAGATCTCAAATGGAGATCTAAGATACTTTCTAGGTATTGAAGTCATATACAAAGACAATGGTGTCGAGCTCATGCAAAGGAAATATATCTTAGATGTATTAAAAGAGAGTGTCTGTACGTGTCTATATGTATATATGTATGTGGTCGTTTTTGTTATATTTCCTAATGTTTTTTGTTTCAGAGCATATTGTCGAACACTTTTGAGAACTTACGATCTTGAAGAACATTATGAACGGGAAGGTGGAGAGATGCTTTGTTTGCTAACTGAAGCTTCCTATATCTTTCCATCCATATTTCTCTTACGAGATACATTTGATTGTTGGAATTTGTAGTTGGTTTTAAAGATCTTACTTGTATAAGTTTACTTCATCCATATTAGTTTTAAGTCCATCTTTACAATCATGAATGTTACCACCTCATCCAAGAAAAAGGTATCACCAAGGCATTGGACTCAACCAAACTAGTGAAGTTCAAAAAAGTGGAATGATGGATCTAGGATGAAGAATTGAAGGTTGAAATGGGAGGGAGTTTGTGTTGAAAATGGAGCTCTGTTAATCGGCCGCCGAGTGAGACAAATGTAATGACTGCCGGATGTAACGGAGTTCCTTGAATCACGCGCGAAAAGTTGGGACGTGCATCCTGTAAAATTTATATAAAGCAATGAAAGAAGAATGGTAGAGAGAGACGTCCTTTCTGGAATTGCTGGATTGTTCGCCTAATTTTCTGTCAAAGTACTGTTACATTGTTGTGGAGTCTGAGTAATGTGAATGTTGAGTTCTGTATCGGATGCTCACATTGAAGTTCACCGTAACGAGTGATTGAATGACGGATTGTGTGTCTAAGTATTGTTATCGTATTGTATTGTTGCGTATTCTTCAGTTATTGAAGTACCCTGAGTCAGTTTAAGTAGTTATCTGGCTATGCGAATCGAATAGGTAATCTGTTGCCCAGACGGAGTATGTTCTGTGTGTTTCTATCAGACTCATTGCATTCGATGAAATAAATGTGACCTTGAATAGGAGTACGAACTAGTATCTTCAGTAAACGTGGACTTTTGAGATCACAGGCAAGTGTGGTGACGAATGAATCTGTCAGTTATAGTCTTCACTTTGGTTGATTTACGGTATAATAGCGAATCTGTAGAATGGACTACTGCTCTGTTCCAATAGTAGAATAGTCTGAAGAAGTTCGATACGCAGGTGTAAAGAAACTCAATATTGTCTAGTTACCGCAAGTAACTAAGCTAAGACGTGTATTAGTGTTTTGATGTTATGATTAAGAATTGGGAAAAGAGTACAGGGCCTCTGTCTAACAGACCCCTACCACTCCCAAGAACCCACTTGGTCTGATAATGCCTTTCGGTAATAGAAAGTTTAATACAGTTTACGGTGAATCACTATTTTACGTTTAATATTTGTTCGATAACGATTTCGGCTAGTTATTAACACATCGTAACTGTGTAACATTTAACATTTCGCACCGTCTGTGGGAAAGTGGCATCAAGATTGTCAGTCGTCTGTCAGAATTAGATTATCGTTTGATTGGCAATAGCAACAAAATCAGATTGTTGCAAACTGTCCCGTTAGTAATACTACGCGATTAATACAAAAGATGATACATGCCGGTTACTCGATCCGGTGAAACGTATCCCAAGAACCATCAGTCTGGAGTACTAAAACCAACTTTGGGAGGTGGAAGTACAACTAGGACTGACCCAATTGTCAAGAAAGTTAAGAACGTTAAAACTGATTCCGGTCATATTCCAGTGGAACCTGTTACGCCTCTAGTAGATTCCGGTACTATTTCGGCACAGTCTATCGAAGATATAGTACTTCCAGAACCTACCAAGAAGCATTTGGAATCTATTTTAACACTCTTGGAAAAAGATTCAGATTCATCTACGATTAGAAACACTTTAGTCAAAGAAATCCGCAAAGGCGAAAAAACGCCAAATTTGGGCACAATTTCGGTTCATTCCGGTGAAATTTCGGTAAGAGAATCACAGTTTTTCGGTGACGATTTAGCATTTTCTGCTGAATCTTCAGCCCATCTGCCGTGCTTGAAAGCGAGTTCCCATACACTGGACATCAAGGAGGAAGGAAGGCTGTTCGAAATAGAAATTTGAAGCATATTAGGCAAGATAATCGCACCGAAAAGTGCGCCATCCAACGATAGAGATTCTGGTAGTTCAGTTATTCAGACCCTAGATACAGAAGGAAGGTATAATATACTCACGATGAACGGGCAACAACAACAACAACAATTATGTCCACCCAGGCCACCTCCAACGGGAGTGACGTACACGAAGTTTGGTGGATTTCCAGGAGATGATCCGGATGCTCATGTGCGCACGTTCGAGATAAGTTATGCAGTTCTCAACCATCCACAGGATCAGGCCTACAAAGCCATTGTCTTCCAATCTACACTTGTCAATGAAGCAGCCAGATGGCTTACACAATATGATATTAATCATTTTGGCACTTACAAAGCAGTACAAGATGCTTTTCTGCAGCGATTCAGGCTAAAAAAGAATCCAGCCGAAATTTTTGATTATCTGCAGAATAATAGACAGAAACCAAATCAAACTGTACAGGAGTACGCTACTCTCGTCAGAACACACTTAAGGCAGCTACCACCGGCCCATGCTAACTTACCAGATGACGTTATCACTCAGTGGTTCATCAATGGCTTGGTTCCACAACTTAAGCAAATCATGATCATAAGATGTGTCGGAGCCATGTCCCTCGATGCAGTCATTGCAATGACTCTGCAACTGGAACACAAAGTCGGTGGATTTACAAAAAATTTAGAATGGTTAAAAGCAAACAAGAATGTTGCAGAAGATATGACTAGACAGGTATATTGCAACATATGCAAAAATTCAGGACATACCAGTGCCAATTGCGCACTTAATCAAACATTCTGCGCTATCTACAACATTGTCGGACACACCACCGAAAACTACGCATACAACGCTAGAGTACAAGGAACAGCGACTGTCAATGCACTTATCCAGGAACAAGGACAGCAAGCCAATCACTATGTGCCTCCACAAATGAGAAACAACCAACAGCAAGGATATCAAAATTATCGAGGACAGAGGAATAACAATTATAATCCAAACCGCTGGCAAAACGGACCACCACCGGAAAATCCCAATTTACCACCACCACGTTGCCATTTTTGTGGTGAATTTGGACATATTAGGAGATTTTGAAAAGATGCAGCTGAGTATGATCAAAGGAAGAAGGAACGTCAAAATCCAATGACCAACATGGTAAAAATCACACCGGTGGAGACACAGGCTGCTGTAATCCAGACCCGTTCCGGTAAACAACTACAACCGGCAGCAGAAATATTTGAACCAGGGATACGTGAACAACACAGAATGTACAACAAAGCTAGTCAATGGACCACAGCAGAACCACCAGTCTTTCCAGAGCCTATAGCCCAGCCCTCGTTAACAAAGGAAGGAACACAACAAAGGGAGTTAGCAGCAGGAACATCATCAGCAGCAGATACGTTGCCAACCGTAGACACCTCCGCATCAGCAGAAGCATCAACTTCAACATCAGTAGAGTCTATCAATCAATCTCAACAGGTCTGGGAAATCTTATCTAAGGCATCTATCACTCTGCCTATGGGCCAACTACTGGCATTAGTACCTGGGATTCGCCAACAGTTCCAACAACAGTTCAGTCCGTTACCTTGTATTCCGGCGACAACAGCAATTCAACCGGAACCTGATTCTACGATTGATCATTCAGTTCCCTTGATTACAGTATGGTATAAGAATCATAAGATTACGCAGGTATTAATTAATGGAGGCTTTGGTGTTAACATTGCGACTGCGGCATTATGCAAAAGATTAGGATGGACCAAAATCGAACCAGTTCAATTTTTTGTCAGAATGGCAGATCAATCAAGAGTCCATCCTGTAGGACTTGTGCGAAATGTACCCATCACTTTGCAAGGTACGACCTTTAAAATGACCTTTGTTATACTAGATTTGCCGGAATCCACTTTGGATTACAACCTTCTTTTCGGCCGACCTTGGCTGAAGCATGCGAAGGTAATACAGGACTGGTCTGCACAAGAGCTTACGTTCAAAGATGCCAATCGAAGATATGTGGTAAAATTAGATGCTATACAACCCTGCAAGCTACACGCTAGACCGTATTTCACTGAACCAGTCCATATGTTAGATGGATTGACAGACGATGAAGAAGAAGAATTTTTGAAGAATAACGCTGATTTAATTTCCTTAGGAACTGTTGATCTACAGACCGTTGTAGATAATTGGAACACTTCAGTCTGTACAGTAATACCCATCACAGAAGAAGCTAAGAAGGAAGACACTGTTTCGACACATGATGATGAATTGCTGCAACTTCTTAAACCAACAGACAAGAGAAACATCAACAGTTCATTTCAAGCAGATTTAATCCAGTTACTCCAAGAATTCACTGATGTCTTTGCATGGGACTACAAAGACATGAAAGGATTGGACCCCCGTATCTACCAACACAGGGTCATGCTGAAGCCAGAAGCAAGACCGATAAAGCAAACCAGCTACCAGATGAATCCCCACTATGCATCCCAAGTAAAGGTAGAACTTGATAGGTTATTGAAAGTTGGATTCATCGCGCCAGTAGAGCATGCTGAATGGATCTCTCCGATTGTGATTGTGCCAAAGAAAAACAAGCAATTGAGAATTTGTGTAGATTACCGGAAATTAAATGCAGCAACCATACCGGATCCCTTTCCAATTCCCTTTTTAGATACCATGCTTGATAGAGTAGCAGGTCAGGAGATGTATTCATTTCTCGATGGATACAGTGGCTACAACCAAGTAAGAATGGCCGAAGAAGATATACCGAAAACTGCATTTATTACCAATTGGGGTGTCTTTGCTTGTACGGTAATGTGGTTTGGATTAAGAAACGCACCAAGCACATTTCAAAGATGTATGCAAGAGATATTTTCTCCTTATCTCACGTCATTTATGCAAGTATATCTCGACGATTTTTCAATTTTTCGTAAGATGGTAGCACACCTGTTTCATTTACGGTGCTTCTTTCAAAAATGTAGAGAGTATAGACTCTGTTTGAATCCAAAAAAATCGGTGTTTGCGGTCTCATGTGGCAAGTTACTTGGCCACATTGTATCTGCACAAGGTATCCAAGTAGATCCAGATAAAATTTCGACAGTATTAGAAGCTCCGGTGCCAGCTTCTCCAAAAGAAGTTATGCGCTTTATGGGCCAAGTACGGTGGCATGGAAGGCACTTACGGTGGCTTACTCATCTAGCTATACCACTAAACAAGCTAATCAGCAAAACACCTCGACAATTTGAATGGACCCAGGAATGCCAGATAGCCTTTGATCGTTTAAAGCATTTATTAACACAAGTTCCTATCTTACAACCGCCAGACTGGGATCACCCATTTCATGTATATGTTTATGCTTCAGATATAGCAATAGGAAGTGTGTTGATGCAACAAATTAATAAATGGTTCAGACCAGTGTATTATGGAAGTCGAAGATTAGCGCCTGCTGAGAAAAATTACTCTGTAACAGAAAGAGAATGTCTTGGGCTAGTATATTCTGTCAAAAAATTCAGACATTACTTGCTAGGCCGTAAATTCACATTTCATGTAGATCACGCTGCACTTGTCTATCTCGTTCGGCAGAAGCATCTAGGTGGACAATTAGCGCGATGGGTCTTACTCTTGCAGGAATTTGACTACGAAGTCATTCACCGGCCAGGCAGTTCACATGCCTTAGCAGATTTTTTATCCCGCTTAGATTCCGGTGAAGCTCCGGTGGGCATAGATGACACGACACCCACGATTTATGTATCAGAACCAATTAATGAAGAATTTGTAGACCCACCTATCCCATTTTCGTATTATGATCAGATCTTGACCTTTCTCACTGATGGTTGCTTTCCATCTCAGACTTCTACGGCAGTACGCAGAAAAATTGCAGTCTTTAGCCGTCAATTCTGGTTAGTTGCTGGAGAACTATATTATGTAGATCACACCGGAATCCTATTTCGATGTATTCCACCACATGAAGTTAACTCAGTTATCACTTTGGCTCACTCGATTCCTTCCGGTGGCCACTTTGCTGCAGATCTAACTCACCGGAAAATTTTGCAGAGTGGTCTCTGGTGGCCAACGATGTACAGTTTGTTAAACAATGTGATACTTGTCAAAGATCGGGTCAGCCTTTGCAATGACATCTCTTACCTTTGTCAGAGATATATTACAGTTTGTTAAACAATGTGATACTTGTCAAAGATCGGGTCAGCCTTTGCAACGATATCTCTTTCCTCTGCAACCCATCTTACCATTAGAACCTTTCCAAAAATGGGGTTTAGATTTTATCGGTCCAATTACACCCCCAGCAGTCTACAGTAACAACCGTTACATACTGACCTGCATAGACTATGTAACCAGATGGGCAGAAGCCTGGGCTTTACGGTCTGCTATAGTCGTTACAGTAGCAAAGTGTCTACTAACCGATGTCTTCCCACGTTTTGGATTACCATTGGAAATTGTATGAGATCAAGGCACTCATTTTGTAAACAATTTAATGAAGGCACTTACACAGTCGTTCCAGGTCACACATAAATCTAGTTCTCCTTATTATCCTCGTGCTAATGGATTGGCCGAAAGTACAAAAAAATCTTTGCTGAATATCCTTCGAAAATTGATCATGGAAGCACCAGAAAGATGGGATCAACTGCTTCTTGCAGTATTATGGGCATACCGGACTACCTACAAGGTAACAACAGGATTGACACCTTTCAAATTAGCTTATGGCCTAGAAGCAATAGCACCAATGGAGATAGTTATACCAAGTTTACGAGTAGCCATTACCCAGAAACTACTACCGGAAGACTCACTGTCATTTCGGTTGGACACTCTCAGAGAGTTAGATGAGCATCGATGGCTCAGTTTCTTAACTATGCAAGAAGTTCAACTAAGACAGGCAAGGACACACGATCGAAACTTGAAAACTCCAGTGTTTTCGGTAGGACAGCTTGTACTTTTCTATAACGCAAAGTCCAGTGTTTTCGGTAGGACAGCTTGTACTTTTCTATATCCGTGGGTTGGCCAACTTTGCTGAGCTGCCTTGGCACTCAGTGGAAGCCAATCCCTTCTTCGCACAAATTATCCCAGCCATCGCCCAATCCCCCATCGCTGAACGACAATGGCTCTTCCCCTCCCTACCATTTAGAACCGTCATAACCTTCCAGCCCTTCGCCGAAGCCTTCCGTCTCACCCCACAAGGCCGCGAAAATGGCCCAAGCATCCTTGTAGCTCGAATGGTAGAACTTTTTCCCCGATTTTCATCAAATCAATACGCCATTCTCTGCCGCCCCGAACCTGAAAAAATCGCATTGCAGTTCTTAGTTGCGATCCTTAACCTCTAAAAACGCACATACGATATCTCTTGCCCATTCTATTCTGCCATCGACCTTGCCGCACGAGAACTTGTTAATTTCACCTCATTTTTCTTTCACCGAATCCATAAGGAGTGTGTCGCCATAGTGAAACAAGTCAACAAAAGAACCACCCCTCAATCCAGACTTCCCCACATCCTTTCTTTCCTCTTCCCAACCATACTCGCTGCTCAACCACCACCACAAGGACCAGTCTTAAGGCACGAAGAGTCAGTTCAACTACTAGAAGATGAGGAAGAAGAAGATGAAGAAGAGCTCAACCAATTGTTCCGCCGGAAACGCATCAGGATTAGCTCCTTAGAAAGTGAAGCACAAGGCTCAATCGGAAAGAAGAAAGATAACGATAAAGACGAAGAAAAGAACGAAGAAGAAACCTTCCATGATACAGCAACTTCAATGCACAATGAATCATTGGCAGAACAACAAGAACAACAAGATCAAGCAGAGACGGAAATAATTTCGACCGAAAAAGAATCAGAGCAACAGGAAAATGAGCAGCAATCTAATCAAGATGCACTAGACAAGCTAATGAAGGCAGTGGAATCCACAGAAGCACACAATGCAAAAACAGAACAAATAAACAAGGTAACAACTACTGACTCTGTCCTCCCCAAAACCCCGCCTGCTAACCCATCTCCCAACCGGAACCACACCGCAGCCCCATCAAGCCCAGTCACCACACCGGAACTTCTGAAGCCTCTACATCCTCCCTCAACTATTCACCTCCAAACTCACAACAACTCCTCACCGGAACCTCGTCACAACCTCACCCTCCCCTGCCATCCTACCCCATTCCAATTTTTTCGGAACTAGAAAATATGGGTCACCTTTTAATTAATCTATCCCAACAACTACCGCAACACCTGAAGCACGCCACAGACAGTGCACGAGAGGAATTCCAAAGGAAATTGGAAATAATGGAGGCGGATATCACCCCTCTTCAGGAAGAATTACAAGCAGCAAGAGCGGAAAATCATGCACTACATGAGCAGATTAAGCAACTACAGGCTACACTCCAAGCACAGGAAGAACACTCAAACCAGAGAGATAAGGCACTGGATGAAAAAGACGAACTACTGATAGCTGCCGACACCGAAATAATAAAGTTAAATCAAACAATCAAAGATACAGACGATACAAGAATAGCACTAGGAAACCTACTGGAAGAAACAAGACTCCAGTTACAGGACACAATACAGAAATACCAAGAGTAGCAGAGAGAAGCAAAGCAGGCAGTAGAAGAGTTACAAAGAACAAAAGAATCCTTAGACGATGTCAACAACATGCTGAAACACCAACTGAACAGAGAATCTAAATATCAGAAGGATTTAGCAAATGCCCGGAGAGAACGGGATGCTTACTACCAAACCATAGAGTTCCAGAACCAACAGTTTGGAAGATTAGATAATGAGGTACGCAACCAGAAAGATAGAATCAATGAGATGCAAAAACAAGTAATGGACATGAAGACAGCAAGAGATGCGGCATTATCAAACGAATTTTATTTACAAGAGGCCTTTTTGCAAACACAGGCCAAAATTTTGCTCACCGAAGCCATTGCCCTCAGTTCTGTTAGAGTAGATGTGCAGATTTTAGAACCCGACACCCTTAAGCAATTATTAGAAACCCTTAAGAAAAAAATAGCCCGGACATTTAGATTAGCCAGGAATATGTATTTAGAGGGTATCATAGATGAACAGTAGTTTTATAATAAAAATCACTTGCGGGTTCGAGTCCACCGTGCGTGCCAATGTTAGTCGGCTGCCGAGTGAGACAAATGTAATGACTGCCGGATGTAACGGAGTTCCTTGAATCATGCGCGAAAAGCTGGGACGTGCATCCTGTAAAATTTATATAAAGCAATGAAAGAAGAATGGTAGAGAGAGACGTCCTTTATCGAATTGCTGGATTGTTCGCCTAATTTTCTATCAGAGTACTGTTACATTGTTGTGGAGTCTGAGTAATGTGAATGTTGAGTTCTGTATCGGATGCTCACATTGAAGTTCACCGTAACGAGTGATTGAATGACGGATTGTGTGTCTGAGTACTGTTATCGTATTGTATTGCTGCGTATTCTTCAGTTATTGAAGTACCCTGAGTCAGTTTGAGTAGTTATCTGGCTATGCAAATCGAATAGGTAATCTGTTTCCCTGACGGAGTATGTTCTGTGTGTTTCTATCAGACTCATTGCATTCGATGAAATAACTGTGACCTTGAATAGGAGTACGAACTAGTATCTTCGATAAACGTGGACTTTTGAGATCACTGGCAAGTGTGGTGACGAATGAATCTGTCAGTTATAGTCTTCACTTTGGTTGATTTACGGTATAATAGCGAATATGTAGAATGGACTACTGCTCTGTTCCAATAGCAGAATAGTCTGAAGAAGTTCGATACGCAGGCGTAAAGAAACTCAATATTGTCTAGTTACCACAAGTAACTAAGCTAAGACGTGTATTAGTGTTTTGATGTTATGATTAAGAATTGGGAAAAGAGTACAGGGCCTCTGTCTAACAGACCCCTACCACTCCCAAGAACCCACTTGGTCTGATAACACCTTTCGGTAATAGAAAGTTTAATACAGTTTACGGTGAATCACTATTTTACGTTTAATATTTGTTCGATAACGATTTCAGCTAGTAATTAACACAGCGTAACTGTGTAACATTTAAGAGCTCCAACCTTAGGATCATCCCAATTGATGACACTTAGAGCACTATGAAGAAATGATCCAAGCATGAGTATTCATGCATTGAAATTTGAATTTGAGTTTGTCTCATTATTCTCAATCAAGAACCTATCACACTTAGATGTGATAAACCCTGTGTTCTAGGAAACGAGCAGCATATCATTTAGGAAATCTTTTTCAAGTCTTACAAGCACATAATGTACTTCCAATTCAATTGATCATGCATCTGCTATCACTTTTAGATTTTGAATAAGCTAGCAAATCCCTTATTTAGCAAGTTCCCTACTTACTTAAACAATTTTTCCATACTTTGAGTAGCCATAGCTAACATTCTATTTTGTCTATGAAGGAGCTAGTTGGATACTAGAGTTCCCTCTTCATATGGTATTAATTTTTTGTAATCTATGGCTTTTTAAAAAGCTAATACAGTATCATAAAATTGGCCCAAAGCTCAATTCCAAACTCTCCATATTCTTAGTGAAATCAAGTGTGAAATGAACAGGGTCTCTATGAGCATACCTAGTGAAGGTATTGAGTAGCATGTGTTGGATTCGTTTGCTCTTAGAGTAAAAGAAATTATTTTCATTGGGATAACTTGCATCAAGAAGGTTTGATAGTCCTTTTTGAGCGACCAATAGCTCTTGGGTTCATTCCACAAAAGCTCGGAGGACCATTGATTTGAGTGAATAGATGTATCTGTGAACATACTTGTAAAGCAAGTCACACTTCAAAATACATAAGGAAGGTGTAGAGTTTCCTTAAATCATGAAGAAGTCATCCAAGAAATCAAGGAAAGACTCAAGAATGAGTTCTAGATCTCAAATGGAGATCTGAGATACTTTCTAGGTATTGAAGTCATATACGAAGACAATGGTGTCTAGCTCATGCAAAGGAAATATATCTTAGATGTATTAAAGACGTATGGACTTACAGGCTGCACATGCCTCTATCAAAAGTTCATAACTAGCCTATACAATTGGTTTACTATCTAAACTCATATACACACCCAGAGTCCTTCACTTATTTGTAGATAAGAAAGTACTTAGATATCTCAAAGAACTTTCAATGAAGGTCTTTTGTGAAGATGATTTGTAGCTCAAAGCATATACATATGCTGATTGGGCTAGATCCAAAGAAGGTAGGATGGGTACAAGTTGATATGCACTCATGGTAGGTAAGAAGGTCATCCCATGGATGGCCAAGAAGCAACCAACAATTGCCCTATCCTAAAAAAATGATAAATATAAAACATTAGCAAAAGCTACATGTGAGCTCATGTGCTGCAAGAAGATTATGATTGAGTTGAATTTGTAGGTCAATCAACTCCGAATCATGTGTAATAGCATGAGTATTGCCTACCTATCTTCCAACCATATGTTGCATGCTAGAAGCGAGCATATAGAGAAATTGGTTCAACCATCTCGAACATATCACTTTATTACATTCTTCCCCCTTGGTCAATCATTGTCCTCAATGATCTACTCCTTTATCCCTCTAGCCTCTGTGATCAACCCCTTGATCTCCCTAGGTACCTGTTAACGTGTTACAGAAACAGTAACGCTGACCAGCCAAAATCGTTACCGAACAAATGTTAAACGTGAAATAGTGTTTACCGTAAAATGGGTTAAACTTTCAGTATCTTTACCAAAAAACGTTACTAGACCAGCGTGGGTTCTTGGGAGTGGTAGGGGTCTGTTAGACAGAGGCCCTGTACTAATTTCCCAAACCTTCTTTACAATCAACAACAACACTACTGTGTGTCTTAGCTCAAATCATTAACATTAACTGGGCGAGACTGGCTTTCTATATTCCTGGGTACCGTACTTCTTCAGACTACCCTGCTATTAGAACAGAGCAGTAGTCTAGACTACAATCTTAACAGTAGTAATCAACCAGAGATACTACTTTAACCAACAGATTCGTTCGTCACAACACTTACAGCGATCTCAATTAAAAGTTTACGTTTACCAAAAGTAATAATTCGTCTTCGTCACCGAATGCAATAAGTTTAGTAAAACAAACAGAACATAATCCACAATGTATTAGGTTGTCAAATCAAATCACGCCGTAATATAACTACTCAGACTGACTCAAAGTACTTCAACGACCGAAGAGCATACAACAATACTATGCGGAAACAGTATTCAGACACACAATCCGTCACTTAACAGTCCTCACAGTGAACTTCAGTGTAAGCAAACGATGCAGACAGAACAGAGATCAACATTAACAATACTCAAAACTTCACAATAGTGTAACAATACTCTAACAATTATCAAGGCGGATAATCTGACAATTCCAGGAAGAACATCTCTCTCGACCATTCTCTTTTCATTACTTTATATAGAATTACAAGATGCGCGTACCAACTTTTCGCGCTTAATTCAAGGAACTCCGTTACATCCGGCATACATTTGTGCTACTCCGACGGCCATCTAACACTGGCACGCACGGTGGACTCGAACCCGCAAGTGATTTTTTATTACAAAAGTCATTGTTCATCTATGATTCCTTCTAGATACATATTTCTTGCTAATCTAAATATGCGGGCTATTTTTTTCTTAAGGGTTTCTAATAATTGTTTAAGGGTATCGGGTTCTAGAATCTGCGCATCTACTCTAACGGAACTAAGTGCGATGGCTTCAGTAAGCAAAATTTCCGCCTGTGTTTGCAAAAAGGCCTCCTGTAAATAAAAATCGTTGGATAATGCCGCGTCTCTGGCTATCTTCATGTCCGTTACTTGTTTCTGCATCTCAATGATTCTGTCTTTCTGGTTTCGTACCTGATTATCCAGTCTTTCAAACTGTTGATTCTGAAATTGTATGGTTTTGTGGTAGGCATCTCGCTCTCTGCGGACATTCGCTAATTCTTTTTTATGTTTAGCTTCCCTAAGTAATTGATGTTTAAGGATAGAGTTCACCTCATCCAGTGATTCTTTTGTTCTCTGTAGCTCTTCTACTGCCTGCTTTGCTTCTCTCTGCTGCTCTTGGTATTTCTGTACTGTGTCCTGCAACTGGCATCTTGTTTCTTCCAGTAGGTTTCCTAGTGCTATTCTTGTATCGTCTGTATCTTTGATTATTTGATTTAACTTTATTATTTCGGTGTCGGCAGCTGTCAGTTTTTTGTCTTTTTCAACGAATGCCTTATCTCGCTGGCTTGAGCTTTCTTCTTGTGCTTGGAGGGTAGCCTGTAGTTGCTTGATCTGCTCGTGTAGTGCATGACTTTCCACTCTTGTTGCTTGTAATTCTTCCTGAAGAGGGGTGATATCCGCCTCCATTATTTCCAATTTCCTTTGGAATTCCTCTCGTGCACTATCTGTGGCTTGCTTCAGGTGTTGCGGCAGTTGTTGGGATAGATTAATTAAAAGGTGACACATATTTTCTAGTTCCGAAAAAATTGGAATGGGGTGGAATGACAGAGGAGGGCGATATTGCGACGAGGTTCCGGTGAGGAGTTGTTGTGAATTCGGTGGTGAATAGTTGAGGGAGGATGTAGAGGCTTTCGAAGTTCCGGTGGGGTGACTGGGCTTCATGGGGCTGCAGTGTGGTTCCGGTTGGGAGATGGGGTTAGCAGGCGGGGTTTTGGGGCGGGCAGAGTCAGTAGTTGTTACCTTGTTTATTTGTTACGTTTCTGCATTGTGTGCTTCTGTGGATTCCATTGCCTTCAGTAGCTTGTCTAGTGCATCTTGATTAGATTGCTGCTCATTTTCCTGTTGCTCTAATTCTTTTTCGGTCGAAATTATTTCCGTCTCTTCTTGATCTTGTTGTTCTTGTTGCTCAATCGATGATTCATTATGCATCGAGGTGGCTGTATCATGGAACATCTCTTCTTCTTGCTTCTCGTCTTCTTTATCGTCATCTTTATCCTTTCCGGCTGAGCCTTGTGCTTCACTTTCTGAGGAGCTAATCCTGATACGTTTCCTGCGGAACAACTGATTGAGCTCTTCTTCATCTTCTTCTTCCTCATCTTCTAGTAGTTGAACTGACTCTTCGTGCCTTAAGACTGGTCCTCGTGGTGGTGGTTGAGCGGCGAGTATGGTTGGGAAGAGGAAAGAAAGGATGTGGGGAAGTCTGGATCGAGGGGTGGTTCTTTCGTTGACTTGTTTCACTATGGCGACGCACTCCTTATGGATTCGGTGGAAGAAAAATGAGGCGAAATTAACAAGTTCTCGTGCGGCAAGGTCGATGGCGGAATAGAATGGGTGGGAGATACCGTATGTGCGTTTTTGGAGGTTAAGGATCTCAACTAAAAACTGCAATGCGGTTTTTTCAGGTTCGGGGCGGCAGAGAATGGCGTATTCATTTGATGAAAATCAGGGAAAAAGTTCTACCATTCGAGCTACAGGGATGCTTGGGCCATTTTCGCGGCCTTGTGGGGTGAGACGAAAGGCTTCGGCGAAGGCCTGGAAGGTTATGACGGTTCTAGATGGTAGAGAGGGGAAGAGCCATTGTCGTTCGGTGATGAGAGATTGGGCGATGGCTGGGATAATTTGTGTGAAGAAGGGATGGGCTTCCACTGAGTGCCAAGGAAGCTCAGCAAAGTTGGCCAACCCTCGGATATGTAGGTATTCTCCTACCTTGGTAGGGATACCATTGCAGAAGGCTGTGTAGTTCGCCAACACTTCTATTGCACACGCGAACACAAATACACAGGACACAGCACACGGATACACAGAACACAGAACACACAATTACAATCACAAGAACACAATAGCGTTTTTTGGCGCAACCGAAGAGCTTAAGTACAGACATTACGATGGGGGGGGGGGTAGGAAGTGATGGTTATCATTGTGCGGTGCTAGAATGATATTGCTATTAATTTGGCATGCATACTTGAGTAATTGGTAAGGAGGGCGGCTTATGACAAAACACGGCTATAAAAAAGAGAAAAGAAAGAACAGAATAAAAAGTAAAAAAAAAACAAAAGCTAAAAAAAATGCGGTCCACCACCGAATGATTTATTGCGGACTAGTAGCGCTTTGATACGGCCGCAGCTTCGAGCCGTTGATTGCTTTTGGAAGTGGATTTCCGGTCAACGTAGTCAATCAAAAAGTTGCTGGACCGATTTACTCTGCGATCTTGTAAGGGCCGAACCACCGTAATTTGAATTTGCTAGCGGATCTATTTGACTTTGCATTATAAAAAAGTACAAGCTGTCCTACCGAAAACACTGGAGTTTTCGGGTTTCTATCGTGCGTCCTTGCCTGTCTTAGTTGAACTTCGTGCATAGTTAAGAAACTGAGCCATCGGTGCTCATCTAACTCTCTGAGTGTGTCCAACCGAATTGACAGTGAGTCTTCCGGTAGAAGTTTCTGAGTGATTGCTACGCGTAAACTTGGTATGACTATCTCCATTGATGCTATAGCTTCTAAGCCATAAGCTAATTTGAAAGGTGTCGATCCTGTTGTTACCTTGTATGTAGTCCTTTCCGGTGCTTCCATGATCAATTTTCGAAGGATATTCAGCAAAGATTTGTTTGTACTTTCGGCCAATCCATTAGCACGAGGATAATAAGGAGAACTAAATTTATGTGTGACCTAGAACGACTGTGTAAGTGCCTTCATTAAATTGTTTTCAAAATGAGTGCCTTGATCTGATACAAGTTCTAGTGGTAATCCAAAACGTGGAAAGACATCAGTTAGTAGACACTGTGCTACCGTAACTGCTGTAGCAGACCGTAAAGCCCAGGCTTCTGCCCATCTGGTTGCATAGTTTGTGCAGGTCAGTATGTAACGGTTGTTACTGAAGACTGCTGGAGGTGTAATCGGACCGATAAAATCTAAACCCCATTTCTGGAAAGGTTCCAATGGTAAGATGGGTTGCAGAGGAAAAAGATGATGTTGCAAAGGCTGACCAGATCTTTGACATGTATCACATTGTTTGACAAACTGTGAGATATCTCTGTTCATCGTTGGCCACCAGAGACCACTCTGCAGAATTTTCCGGTGAGTTAAGTCTGCTGCAAAATGGCCACCGAAAGGAATTGAGTGAGCCAAAGTAATAACTGAATTAACTTCATGTGGTGGAATACAGCGAAGTAAGATTTCGGTATGATCTACATAATATAATTCTCTAGCAATTAACCGAAATCGACGGCTAAAGACTGCAATTTTTCTGCATACTACCGTAGAAGTCTGAGATGGAAGGCAACCATCAGTGAGAAAGGTCAAGATCTGATCATAATACGAAAATGGGATAGGTGGGTCTGCAGATTCTTCATTAATTGGTTCTGATACATAAATCGCGGGTGTCGTGCCACCTATGCCCACCAGAGCTTCACCGGAATCTAAGCGGGATAAGAAATCTCCTAAGGCATGTGAACTGCCTGGCCGGTGAATGACTTCGTAGTCAAATTCCTGCAAGATTAAGACCCATCGCGCTAATCGACCACCTAGATGCTGCTGCCGAACGAGATAGACAAGTGCAGCGTGATCTACATGAAATGTGAATTTACGGCCTAGCAAGTAATGTCTGAATTTTTTGACAGAATATACTAGCCCAAGACATTCTCTTTCTGTTATAGAGTAATTTTTCTTAGTAGGCGCTAATCTTCGACTTGCATAATACACTGGTCTGAACCATTTATCAATTTGTTGCATCAACACACTTCCTATTGCTATATCTGAAGCATCAACAAATACATGAAATGGGTGATCCCAGTCCGGCAGTTGTAAGATAGGAACTTGTGTTAATAAATGCTTTAAACGATCAAAGGCTATCTGGCATTCCTGGGTCCATTCAAATTGTCGAGGTGTTTTGCTGATTAGCTTGTTTAGTGGTATAGCCAAATGAGCAAGCCACCATAAGTGCCTTCCATGCCAACGTACTTGGCCCATAAAGCGCATAACTTCTTTTGGAGAAGCTGGCACCGGAGCTTCTAATACTGCCGAAATTTTATCTGGATCTACTTGGATACCTTGTGCAGATACAATGTGGCCAAGTAACTTGCCACATGAGACCGCAAACATCGATTTGTTTGGATTCAAACAGAGTCTATACTCTCTACATTTCTGAAAGCAGCACCGTAAATGAAACAGGTGTGCTACCATCTTATCGAAAATTGAAAAATCGTCGAGATATACTTGCATAAATGAAGTGAGATAAGGAGAAAATATCTCCTGCATACATCTTTGAAATGTGCTTGGTGCGTTTCTCAATCCAAACCACATTACCGTACAAGCAAAGACACCCCAGTTGGTAATAAATGCAGTTTTTGGTATATCTTCTTCAGCCATTCTAGCTTGGTTGTAGCCATTGTATCCATCTAGGAATGAATACATCTCGTGACCTGCTACTCTATCAAGCATGGTATCCAAAAAGGGGATTGGAAAGGGATCCGATACGGTTGCTGCATTTAATTTCCGGTAATCTACACAGATTCTCAATTGCTTGTTTTTCTTAGGCACAATCACAATTGGAGAGATCCATTCAGCATGCTCTACTGGTATGATGAATCCGACTTTTAATAACCTATCCAGTTCTGCCTTTACCTGAGATGCATAATGGGGATTCATCCGGTAGCTGGTTTGCTTTATCGGCCTTGATTCTGGCTTCAGCATGACCTTGTGCTGGTAGATACGGGGGTCCAATCCTTTCATGTCTTTGTAGTCCCATGCAAAGACATCAGTGAATTCTTGGAGTAGCTGGATTAAATCTACTTGAAATGTTTCCAGTAAGTTTTGCTTTATCTTCACAGGACGCGGATGATCTTCATCTCCTAAATTGTAAGTAATCAGCTGATCTTCAGAGACATAGAACTGTTGATGTTTCTCTATGTTGTCTGTTGGTTTAAGAAGTGGCTGCAGTTCATCGTCATGTGTCGAAACAGTGTCTTCCTTCTTAGCTTCTTCTGTGATGGGTATTACCGTACAGACTGAAGCGTTCCAATTATCTACAACGGTCTGTAGATCAACAATTCCTAAGGAAATTAAATCAGCGTTATTCTTCAGAAACTCTTCTTCTTCATCATCGGATAGTCCATCTAGCATATGGACGGGTTCAGCAAAATACGGTCTAGCGTGTAGCTCGCAAGGTTGTATAGCATCTAATTTTACCACATATCTTCAATTGGCATCTTTGAACGCTAGCTCTTGTGCAGACCAATCCTGTATTACCTTCGCATGCTTCAGCCAAGGTCGGCCGAAAAGAAGGTTGTAATCCAAAGTGGATTCCGGCAGATCTAGTATGACAAAGGTCATCTTAAAGGTCATACCTTGCAAAGTGATGGGTATATTTCACACAAGTCCTACGGGATGGACTCTTGATTGATCTGCCATTCTGACAAAAAATTGAACTGGTTCAATTTCGGTCCATCCTAATCTTTTGCATAAGGCCGCAGTCGCAATGTTAACACCAGAGCCTCCATCAATCAATACTTGCGTAATCTTATGATTCTTATACCATACTGTAATCAAGGGGACTAAATGATCAACCGTAGAATCAGGTTCCGGTTGAACTGCTGCTGTCGCCGGAATACAAGAAGGTACCGGACTGAACTGTTGTTGGAACTGTTGGCGAATCCCAGGTACTAATGCCAGTAGTTGGCCCAGAGGCAGAGTGATAGATGCCTTAGATAAGATTTCCCAGGCCTGTTGAGATTGATCGATAGACTCTACTGATGTTGAAGTTGATGCTTCTGCTGATGCGGAGGTGTCTACGGTTGGCAATGTATCTGCTGCTGATGATGTTCCTACTGCTAACTCCCTTTGTTGTGTTCCTTCCTTTGTTAATGAGGGTTGGGCTATAGGCTCTGGAAAGACTGGTGGTTTTGCTGTGGTCCATTGACTAGCTTTGTTGTACATTCTGTGTTGTTCACGTATCCCTGGTTCAAATATTTCTGCTACCGGTTGTAGTTGTTTACCGGAACGGGTCTGGACTGTAGCAGCCTGTGTCTCCACTGGTGTGATTTTTACCATGTTGGCCATTGGATTTTGACGTTCCTTTTTCCTTTGATCATACTCAGCTGCATCCTTGCGAAATCTCCTAATATGTCCAAATTCACCACAAAAATGGCAGCGTGGTGGTGGTAAATTGGGATTTTCCGGTGGTGGTCCGTTCTGCCAGCGGTTTGGATTGTAGTTGTTATTCCTCTATCCTCAGTAATTTCGATATCCTTGCTGCTGGTTGTTTCTCATTTGTGGAGGTACATAGTGATTGGCTAGCTGTCCTTGTTCCTGGATAATTGCATTGACAGTCGCTGTTCCTTGTACTCTAGCGTTGTATGCGCAGTTTTCGGTGGTGTGTCCGACAATGTTGCAAATAGCGCAGAATGTCTGATTAAGTGCGCAATTGGCAGTGGTATGTCCTGAATTTTTGCATATGTTGCAGTATACCTGTCTAGTCATATCTTCTGCAACATTCTTGTTTGCTTTTAACCATTCTAAATCTTCTGTAAATCCACCGACTTTGTGTTCCAGTTGCAGAGTCATTGCAATGACTGCATCGAGGGACATGGCTCCGACACATCTTATGATCATGATCTGCTTAAGTTGTGGAACCAAGCCATTGATGAACCACTGAGTGATAACATCATCTGGTAAGTTAGCATGGGCCGGTGGTAGCTACCTTAAGTGTGTTCTGAAGAGAGTAGCATACTCCTGTACGGTTTGATTTGGTTTCTGTCTGTTATTCTGCAGATAATCAAAAATTTCGGCTGGATTCTTTTTTAGCCTGAATCGCTGCAGAAAAGCATCTCGTACTGCTTCGTAGGTGCCGAAATGATTAATATCATATTCTGTAAGCCATCTAGCTGCTTCATTAACAAGTGTAGATTGGAAGACAATGGCTTTGTAGGCCTGATCCGGTGGATGGTTGAGAACTGCGTAGCTTATCTCGAAAGTGCGTACGTGAGCATCTGGATCATCTCCTGGAAATCCACCAAACTTCGTGTATGTCACTCCCGTTGGAGGTGGCCTGGGTGGACATAACTGTTGTTGTCCGTTCATCGTGAGCGTGTTTTACTTTCCTTCTGAACTACCGAAATCTGTATCGTCGGATGACGCACTTTCCGGTGCGATTATCTTGTCTAATATGCTTCAAATCTCTGTTTCGAACAACCTTCCTTCCTCCTTGATGTCCAGTGTATGGGAACTCGCTTCCAAGCACGGTAGATGGGCTGAAGATTCAGCAGAAAATGCTAAATCGTCATCGAAAAACTGTGATTCTCTTACCGAAATTTCACCGGAATGAACCGAAATTATGCCCGAATTCGGCGTTTTTTTGCCTTCGCCGATTTCTTTGACTAAAGCGTTTCTAATCGTAGATGAATCTGAATCTTTTTCCAAGAGTGTTAAACTAGATTCCAACTGCATCTTGGTAGGTTCTGGAATTATTATATTTTCGATAGGCTATACCGAAATAGTACCGGAATGTACCAGAGGCGTAACAGGTTCTACCGGAATATGACCGGAATCAGTTTTATCGTTCTTAACTTTCTTGACAACTGGGTCAGTCCTAGTTGTACTTCTACCTCCCAAAGTTGGCTTTAGTACTCCAGATTGATGGTTCTTGGGATACGTTTCACCGGATCGAGTAACCGGCATGTATCATCTTTTGTACTAATCGCGTAGTATTACTAACGGGATAGTTTGCAACAATCTGGTTCTGTTGCTACTGCCAATCGAACGATAATCTAATTCTGATAGACGACTGACAATCTTGATGCCACCTTCCCACAGACGGCGCCAAGTGTTAACGTGTTACAGAAACAGTAACGCTGACCAACCGAAATCATTACCGAACAAATGTTAAACGTGAAACAGTGTTTACCGTAAAATGGGTTAAACTTTCAGTATCTTTATCAAAAAACATTACTAGACCAGCGTGGGTTCTTGGGAGTGGTAGGGGTCTGTTAGATAGAGGCCCTGTACTAATTTCCCAAACCTTCTTTACAATCAACAACAACACTACTGCGTGTCTTAGCTCAAATCATTAACATTAACAAGGCGAGACTGGCTTTCTATATTCCTGGGTACCGTACTTCTTCAGACTACCCTGCTATTAGAACAGAGCAGTACTCTGGACTACAATCTTAACAGTAGTAATCAACCGGAGATACTACTTTAACCGACAGATTCGTTCGTCACAACACTTACAGCGATCTCAATTAAAAGTTTACGTTTATCGAAAGTAATAATTCGTCTTCCTCACCGAATGCAATAAGTTCAGTAAAACAAACAGAACATACTCCACAGTGTATTAGGTTGTCAAATCAAATCACGCCGTAATATAACTACTCAGACTGACTCAAAGTACTTCAACGATCGAAGAGCATACAGCAATACTATGCGAAAACAGTATTCAGACACACAATCCGTCACTTAACAGTCCTCACAGTGAACTTCAGTGTAAGCAGACGATGCAGACAGAACAGAGATCAACATTAACAATACTCAGAACTTCACAATAGTGTAACAATACTCTAACAATTATCAAGGCGGACAATCTGACAATTCTAGGAAGAACATCTCTCTCAACCATTCTCTTTTCATTACTTTATATAGAATTACAAGATGCGCGTACCAACTTTTCGCACTTAATTCAAGGAACTCTGTTACATCCGGCATACATTTGTCCTACTCCGGCGGCCGTCTAACAGTACCCCTAAATTGATGTCCTCAACCTTGTAGAGTTTCTTGAACCTTGTTTGCAACCTTGTTTGCAACCTTGGTCTCCTGAACCCTTGCTCTCAACCTTCATGTCTTGAACCTTCTTGTTCACAATCTTGGTCTCTTGGCCCTTGTCCTCAACCTCAGTCTTGAACCTTGTTTCTCAACCACGTTTGGTATCTTGAACCCTCATTCAAGTGCCACCCATGGTTTTCCCAAGTGCTTTACACTTTCTAGCTAGCTCACTAGATTTGGAAAGCATACCAATGCAAGAGACTAAGAATTACGACCACCATGTGCTAGAGAGATGACTTTGTTTTGTTGCATTTATGTACATGTGCATACAATAAAACTATTTTGAAATAGGAATGTCTCACATCCCTGCAATGTAGGGACTACCTAGTAGATCGCCAATGTGTAAACTTGAGACCAATTCTTGGCTGCTATTGGTCTGTGTGATCAAAGGAGTTATTTTCTTTTGTTATCCATAGCAACTATGGAGTACCACTATATCATGAAGAAGAAAATTTACTTATTGTAAAACATATGTTAACAATTGTATTGGATAGCTTTGATGCTTGTAGGCTACGGGTTCGAACCTTGTATAGTCACCTGCTGATTACAATTTGTGGTGGGCACACAGGATCAAACCGAAGTGCCATCACAGAAGCAACATGATGCAGGTTTGGAACCAGATTGTTGAAATCGGCAAGAAACAATGCATGATTGGGAAATACATTGTACTCCTGGAGCTCTCTAGTAAGAAGAGGCAAGAGTTCAAATCACATGTCCAATTGCATTAAAAGTTATGTGTTTTTTGTTCATGTGAATTCTGATATGAGAATCCAGCATGTCATGTCAACAGAGACTCTTCATAGTTGGTTGAGCTTCAACTCGTCTGACAGGAGTTCAAATTAGGGGCATTCTAGAATAAATGAATTGCACTCCTTTCCTTTTATCAACATCAGCTTTGAAATGAGACAAAGCATGTATAAATCTGAGTGAAAAAAATGGATTCGGGAAGGAAAATCCATGATTTCTCATGCATATGAATGTAGAGGAGAATATGAAAGAAAATTTATTCCTCCCAACCAAAGATGGTGATGAGCAATCAAGGTCACCATAGGAGCTTTCCTAGAGCTCTAAGGCCAATGTAAGGAATTGAACTCACAACCTCTTGGTTAGGAATGTGATGGGCTAACCACTTGCCCCAAAAGCCATGGTTGAGGATTACTTCCTAATCCTCCCTCTTAGGGTGTAGTTCAACCATCTCGTACCTATCAAGGGTGTGGTTCAACCATGTATATCGGGTAGACTGGAATATTCATTGTTTCCTCATGCTCAAGAATTTCTAGTGGTGAGCATGGCCTTCTAAGAAAAGCTTCTCTAGCAAGCTCAACCTATAGGTTGGTGACTTGAACTCCCGGATGTTCTAGTTCTTCCATTACCTCAATGGTTGCATAAGTTCATGGATGGCGTTGTGACTTGTGTATTGTTCAGAATAACATAGTTGTCATTAAGCTTTTCATGAGTCTCTATAAATGTGGTGTACTCTTCCAAGATAATTTTTATGGTCTTCGGTAGCATCATTTGGAATCATCATGGAATAATTGGTGTGCAAAGGGTATCCATTATAGCTTTGAATTATCTTTGTTTTGCTCTTGGAGGTGTTGGTTCTCTTCAAGGGAAGCTACTATATGTCTTTGTAGTAATCCCATATTGCATGTCAACTTAGTATTACATTCCATTTGAGCTCAAAACAATTCTTTTACTTCTATTCTTTCTTGCTTGCTTTGGATCTTGAGTTGAAACTCTAGAGCGTTGTGTGTCTCCTTGTGATTTATATACCTGTCATTGAGGGAAGCATTCTCTATGCTTAAAGATTTTAGTTGTGTTTATATATTTAGGTAGTGATGTGTGTGAACACACTAGGACTGCTAGGGCACTTTTTTCCCTCTTTAAGAGGTTTTTTTCCTCGGCTTGTATAGACGCTTATAACACTGATGGGTTATTGATCGTTGTACATTCTAGTGGTAATACATTCAGTATTGTGTGTTTTGCTTCAAGCTTCTTCTTCTTCTTCCTTGTGCTATTCGCATGCCTCCATAGACCTCAAATTCCAACAATTGGTATCAGAGCAGGCGGCTGCTTCATCTAGGGCATCGTCAACACCCCTTCGGTCACAGTCTCAAAATCACATGGAAATTTATGAGCATACTCTGAGCTCGTTTTGGCATCCAAATGCACTATCGTAGTGCTTGTGTAGAAATTTCATCTTTTTGTGCCAAAGATATATATAGGTTTTGGTTCACTAGTATAAGCATCTCAGAGTCCGTTATAGGTTGAGCAGAACTTGATAGGGTAGTTCTATTCAACTTTTTGAGATACACTCATTTTCCTGCATCAGGGTATTCTAGTTAGTGAAAATGGCTGAAAGCAGTAATCTATTTTATATGTTCGATGTTGAGGATAAGTTGGACGGTACCAATTACCCATTATGGGATCATATGATGTGTCATTTATTGGTTGCAAAAGGATTGTGGAATATTGTGCAGGGTGTTGAAAAACATCATATTACATCTACAAACACAGTTGTTGAAGGTGATGTAGATGGCATTGAAGATGATGATATTCTTCATGTTCATGTTTATGTTGTGGTTCCTATTGCACCTACTACAAAGCAAATTAATTGGGATGGTAGAGATGCTCAGGCAGATGCATTGATAGCCTTGTCTATCAAATGTGCCATTATTCCTCATATTCACTCTTGCAGAACAACTAATGATGCTTGGGATCCACTTGCCACTTTATACCAGGAAAAGAATGAGGCTCTTATTGCTTACCTTCGAAAATAGTTGGAGAATGAGCACATGAATGAAGTTGATTCCATGGACAATTTTCTGACAAAGATCAAAGATGTGAAAGAATAGTTGATTTTTTCCGATGAAGTTTTGCTTGATAGTTCACATGTGCAGACTATTCTGAATGGTCTTCTTGATTCATATCAAATTTTGACTTCTACTCTTTGTTTGATGATGAAAGGAAATCCAAATGTCTTAGCATTCGAGGAGTTACTGTCTAGATGATTCTAGGTAGAACATGTCCATTATGAATGTTGCAGATCAAGCATTCCTGGCTAGTCAAAAGGGCAAAGGTAACATTAGGAAAAAAGGTGAACTCTGCATGGGCCTTTTAGTTGAAGGAGTGATTAGTGATGGACCAATCAGGAGAGGGTGGTGGCCACAGTCTAGGATAGGCTAGGCATAGGCTTCCCTTGTTTTTGAGTGGTCAAAAGGCAAGAACCTAGCCACATTTTCTGGTTTTTCTTTTGTGAGTGGTTTTTAGAAGCAAGGAACCAATTATAGCCCTTGGATTTCAATGATAATCAATGGTTGAGATGTAGTCCCTCATAAAAAATGCGCCATCTAATATTGGACCTTAGATATAAGCTCCATCAGACGGTTCTGTTTGAAATGAGACTGACATGAGCGCCTAAAATCTCCTCCATTGGATCTCCATTTCATCGAATGGCAGAGGATTTATTTAGATGACCAAAAGGCGCCTTTCAATAGGCACCGTCGGATCCAAGCCTCATCATGTGGATACGGATGAGAGGGACTATTTGATCAGCTTGACATGCGGCCGTCCGTTAGATGGAGGCCAAATCCTATGGCTTGGATTAACTGCAGTATGTGGCTCAGCCCCAATCGCGGAACGGCGTCCGATTAGTCCCAATCCAAGCGCCAAAATTTCTGCAGAGAGAGTGAAAAAAAAACTTCCTTCAGACTGCGCTCGATTTCACGCATTTAATACTCTCTCTCTCTAGTTATAGATTGCTTTTAATTTCATCCATTCGATTTAAGAATCCAAAGGCCAAGAAACTCTCATTTTTAAAACTCACATAAAAAATTCCATAATAAATTATTTTACTGACGAAAACCACGAGCTGTTTTCGAAGTCCCTTCAAACCTCTTGACTAAGCTTCTTAATCCCTAAAAATTAGGGATCCTTACAAGGCCCATGCAGGGCTCACCTTTTTTCCTAATGAATGGAGCTCTTGTACTAGTAAGCAAAAATCTGCTAATTCTCCATAATCAAAGAAGGATGAAAGAGAAGAGAAGAAAACAGAAAAGAAGAAATTATTTTGCAAATACTGTAAAGCAAATGATCATGTCATAAGGAGTTGTCCAAAACTAGCTGCTAAAGAGGCTAGGAAGAAAGAGGCTGGAATGGTTGTTGCAAAGCCCTCCACACCCAACATAGAGTCTACTAATCTTGTGCAGAATGAAGAATGGGCATTTACTACTGCTTGTTGTTTTGACCCATTTTCACATGAACAATGTATGTGTGTAGTAGACTCTGATGTTTGGTACTTTGATAGTGGGGCAACCAAACATATTACCTCATAGCACCGTTTCTTCACTTCACTTGAGCCTGATCCTACAGGGAATACTATCACATGTGCCAACAACTCCTCGCATTCTCACCAAAGACCATGGAAAAGGGAGTTGCATTGGGTGCAAGTTTATAGACCACTTGGTATGCCCAAACAATGTGATGTAACTTCTTTTCCCAGTCCAAGAGTTTGTTGTTCTATGAGTTTAGTCAATACATTGCATAGGATCTTCTTAGTAATCTCTGCTTGTCCATTTCCTTATGGATGATATGGTGCTAACTTCTTGTGAATCACCATTAAATCTTGCAATAGATATTCAATCACTTCATTTAGGTAATAAGTCCCTTGATCACCTATTCTTTAGGCAACCCATACATTGAGAATACATTTTCAAACAAGATATTTGCCATCGTCTATGCATCCATCTTTCATGTGGCTTTCACTTCTAACCTCTTTGTAAGCTAATATGTGGCTACAATTATGTATTCAACATGACAACTTGTATCTAGGAGGGTTTATAGGCCCGACAAAGTCAATGCCCCATTTAGAGAATGCACATCCTCCCATCATGTGTCTCAATGGCATCTATGCTTTATAAATTTGATATTAATTTCACTAACATGTATCACACCTTTTCACATAGGTATGTGCATCCATATGAAGAGTGGGCCACCATACATCTAAAAATAAGATAGCTTTGATCACCTGATCACGTCCAAAGTTTCCTCCTACACCACCTTGGCGTGTTGTTTGTAATATCTTCAAATATTCACTATCATGGAAACATAGTTTGTCCATTGATCCTAGATGATAAGTTGTGGCCTATCCATTGATGCTCTTTTGTGAACTTGAGTGTGGGTATCCAAAAATCCAAGGAAAGCACCACATTCTGACCAAAGACCATCGAAAAGGGAGTTGCATTGGGTGCCATTTTATAGGCCACTTGGTATGCCCAAACAACATGATGTAACTTCTTACCGTAGTTAGAGTGTTTGTTGTCTACAAGTTTAGTCAATATGTTGCATAGGATCTTCTTAGTAATCTCTACTTGTCGATTTCCTTGTGGATGATATGGTGCTCAATTCTTGTGAATCACCATTAGAACTTGCAATAGATATTCAATCACTTAATTTAGGTAATGAGTCCCTCGATCACTCACCTATTCTTTAGGCAACCCATACATTGAGAATACATTTTCAAATAAGAAATTTACCATTGTTTGTGCATCCTTCTTTCTTATGGCTTTCACTGCTACCCACTTGGTAATATAATATGTGGCTACAATTATGTATTCAACATGAGAGCATGTATCTAGGGGGTTTATAGGCCTGAAAATGTACATGCCTCATTTAGAGAATGCACATCCTCCCATAATGTGTCTCAATGGCATCTCCTTTTTCTAAATTTGATATTGAGTTCATTGACATGTATCACACCTTTTCACATCGGTATGTGCATCCATCTAAAGAGTGGGCCACCATACATCTAAAAATAAGGTAGATTTGATCACCGGATCAGGTCCAAATTTTTCTCCTACAACATCTTGGTATGTTGTTTCTAATATCTTCAAATATTCATTCTCATGGAAACATAATCTATCCATTGATCCTAGATGATACATTGTGACCTATCCATTGATGGTCTTCTGCGACCTTGAGTGTGGGTATCAAGAAATCCAAGGAAAGCACCGCATTCTAGCCAAAGACCATCGAAAAGGGAGTTGTATTGGCTGCCATTTTATAAGCCACTTGGTATGACCAAACAACGCGACATAACTTCTTGTCCGAGATCGAGTGTTTGTTGTCTACGAGTTTAGTCAATACATTGCATAGGATTTCCTTATTAATCTTTGCTTGTCCATTTCCTTGTGGATGATATGGTGCTGACTTCTTGTGAAACACCATTAAATCTTGCAACAGATATTCAATCACTTCATTTAGGTAATGAGTCCCTCGATCACTCACCTATTCTTTAGGCAACCCATACATTGGGCATACATTTTCAAACAAGAAATTCACCATCATTTGTGCACCCTTCTTTCTTGTGGCTTTCACTTCTACCCTCTTGGTAAGATAATATGTTGTTACAATTGTGTATTCAACATGATAGATTGTATCTAGGGGGGTTTATAGGCCCGAAAAAGTCCATGCCCCATTTAGAGAATGCACATCATCCTATCATGTGTCTTAGATGCATCTCCTCTTTGTAAATTCGATATTGAGTTCAGTGACATGTATCACACCTTTTTATATAGGTATGTGCATCCATCTAAAGAGTGGGCCACCATACATCTAGAAATAAGATAGCTCTGATCACCTGATGAGGTCCACACCTTGGTGTGCTCTTTCTAATATCTTCAAATATTCACTCTCATGGAAACATAGTCTATCCATTGATCCTAGATGATAAGTTGTGAATACATTGTCAAACAAGAAATTTGCCATCGTTTGTGCATCCTTCTTTCTTGTGGCTTTCACTTCTACCCTTTTGGTCAGATATTATGTGGCTAAAATTATTTATTCAACATGACAACTTGTATCTAGGGGGTTTTCTAGGCTTGAAAAAGTCCATGCCCCATTTAGAGAATGCACATCCTCCCATCATGTGTCTGAGTGGAATCTTCTCTTTGTAAATCCGATATTGAGTTCACTAACATGTATCACACCTTTTCACATAGGTATATGCATCCATCTAAAGAGTGGGCCACCATACATCTAAAAATAAGATAGCTCTGATCACTCAATCAAGTCCAAAGTTTCCTCCTACACCACCTTGGTGTGCGGTTTCTAATATCTTCAAATATTCACTCTCATAGAAATATAGTCTTTAATATCTATCTCATCCAGATTTGTACAGATTATCATTAATGAAAGTAAAGTCTTTATTGTTTTGCTCTAGAATCCATTGTTCTAACGTCATCTCTTGTGGGAATTTTTTGGTCCATAGGAAATATACTAAAGGACTACTCCAATTAGGTATTAGACACACTTGATACAACATTGCATGTTTGACAAGGGGTCTGCTATTACATCTCCGAGAATCCTTAAGTATCCTATAGACATGTGCTTCTATTTTTGGCCAATATACACCGAATGGCTTTAGTGTCTATAGGGTTCTCTATTTTTATTTGCTTTTTCCCAATGCACCTACATGTATGAGTTTCACCATTTGTCATGCTCTTCTTGCTCCACGAAACAAGCTAAGATTCCTTGATCATTGTGCTTGTAAATACTCTAAGCAAGTATGTGATACTTTTGTGACTTGAAAATCTCTTCATCTTCTATCTTTACTATTGGAGATTTTGGTCCAATTTAGAATAGGCACTAGTTTTTTAGCCCAATTAGGAACTTCTTCCAAGTTAAACAAATAAGCATCAATAAGTTTGTCTCACACTCCTTGCGGTGATTCTCCGAAAGTAATCCTAGAAAGGTGATCGGTCCTAAGGTGAGTCTTACCCTTCCTTATGATTACTCCAAAATTGTATTCCATTAGTAAGAGAAACCATCTTACTAATCCACCTATATTGCAAGGTTTTCTTGCCAGGTAAAGTAAATCTTGATGGTCTTTAAAGTTGAAATCATTTGCAAACAAATAATGTCTAAACTTCTTGATTTCATATATCATGCCTAATGCATGTCTCTCAATGGTAGTGTAATTCCTCTCTACACATTCAATGGAACACTTCCATATGCTATGGGAATTTCTATGTTCCCTTCACTAGCTGGTTGTGCTAGCACACATCCAATCATGAAATTGGAAGCATCCAAATGAACATGGAATGGCTTGCTCCAATATAGCGTTGCCAAAGGGTTGAGGACAAGCATCACTTTAGTTGATTAAATGATGTCTCACATTCTTCATTCCACTCAAAGTTTGTCAACAGGTTCCAAAGAGGCTTTGCAATGATTGCATACATGTGGATAACATCAGTAATATCCACAATGATCCATAAAATCTTGTACTTCCTTAATCGACCTAGGTCATGGTAACTCGGCTATCACTCTCACCTTATCTTTATCTATAGATATGTCGTTCTTTGACAAAATGTGACCTAAAATTTTCCCTTGTCTAGCCATGAAGAACCTTTTTTCCAGGTTCAGGCACACTTGATACTTTCTGCACTTGTTAAAGATCTATTTGAGCTCTAGGATGCGTGTTTGCCTTATGTGGGAATGAGTGCAAAGATTAAATTGACTATACATATTGAGAGAAAACACCATGCATATCATCATACATGATTCTTTGATGTCTAATAATCCAAATGAAAGAGACTTTATTGTTCATCGTTGCACATTCTATGAAATAAATCTATTAGTTTTTACATGCTAAGAGACTTCAATAAAACTTTGTTCAAGTTACGTTAATCAAATACTCTAAGACATTGCTTTTTTCCTTGCCCCGAGTCTTTATCCTTTGAAAAATCGCATTTCTCCTCTCTCTGAGCATTATCATGGTCAAAGTTAAAAAGCAAGACAATATATCACGTTTGATATTACTTTGTGAGAACATATTGCATGCATTGAAAGCGAAATGTGTAGTCTTTTTTACTTTGTTAAAGTGAAAACTATACTTTTCAGCGAGAAGTAGATCTTTGGCATCGACTTCTCGCTGAAAACTATACTTTTCAGCAAGAAGTCGATGCCTGGCATCGACTTCTGGCTGAAGTCGATGCCTGGCATCGACTTCTCGCTGAAGTCGATGCCTGGCATCGACTTCTCGCTGAAGTTGATGCTAGGCATCGACTTCTTGCTGAAAAGTATAGTTTTCCGCGAGAAGTCGATGCCAGGCATCGACTTCTTGCTGAAAATGAAAGAAAAAATGTAAAATTCACTTTTTTCTCGCTGAGAAGTCTGCACCAAGGTGTTAATGATCATCTATACTTTGTGGGCATGGAAAGACAACATGAGGTAAAATTATCTTCTAACGCACTCTATTAGTCGTGCCTCCCTTTGGATTTTGAGTATGCTTTGTTGTTAGTGAATTTTAGTCATCGTTAGTGAGAATTGATCCACTCACGAACATCGATGCTCCAAATAAAGAGAGAAGAGAGCCTATCTATGCCACCTACAAGTTACACAATCCACACACGCTAATGAGTGATGAGCTTCCCTCTATACTTCCATACCAAAGATATATGCACATAGAAGGTGTTTGGCAAGAATCACAGAAGTGGAGATAGTCTCTCTCAATCCTCATTACTGCACTTTGATTCCCTTTTGCATGCACAAAGAGGTGTGATTATATTATCCATAATCAAAGCCTTGCCACAGACTATCTATTTGTGCAATAATGAACAACATAGCCTCATTTGTTTTACTCTAATTTTCAGTGAGATTCCAATGTCTCGCATGGACATCTTTCCAAAATCTATATTTGTTTCTCTAAGAAAGTATGGAATATATATTTCCATTAAAAAAATCTAGAAGGAAGAGTATGATGTAAGTGTTGATGTGTGAAACATAAAAAAAAAGAACTAATTTGACACTAGGCAACCTCTATGGTCACCATTAACTCATTTCCACTCAAAACATTGAGAAATGATAGCCAAAACCAAGAAGTTTACTTCTTCAGATTTTTCTAGTCACTAAAATGACATACATTCAGTATTTTGATAATTTCTCTTAGCTCAAGTATTATTTCCCCAAGATCTTTGGGTGGATGAAAGTAGAAGAGTAGAGCTTTCCAACAAGCTATCATATGCAAGAAACGGATCTCTAGAACTCAAGATATAGCCTTCACAAGATGACCCTGTATGACTTCCAAAAGTGGAATTTTTGCCTGTTTTAGTAAGTCTGACTGTCCAAAAATGAAAATTCGATGCCTAGCATCGACTTGCAACCAAAAGTCGATGCCAGGCATCGACTTTGAGCTTTTTTGGCCACTTTTTTGTTCCTGAAATAGGTGCGTTTAACACACATATGATGAAAACCACTTTTATGTGGGAAGTCGATGCCAGGCATCGACTTTATCTGAAATTCGATGCCAAGCATCGATTTACTCCACAAACCTCATGTTTTTAAGAAGTTCTAGCAGTACATAACACTCAGAGAATAAAAAAAGGTCAATTTTTAGCCTTTTCTAGCTCATTTCCTTTTTGTTCGATCCAAGCTAAATGAGTATTCTCATAAAATAAGGCTTTTTTTATCCATTTCATAATTCTCTCTTAAACATTTTAGATCAGGTACTCTAAAATTAGCCAAATTCTGCTACCCTAAAGTAGTCAAAATTTTGAAAATATTGTCAAAATTTGCATATTTTTGGGGGGTTTTAGAAAACCTTGTATAATCGTGTAAAGAATTTCTTAAAATCATGCAAAAAAAGGCTATTTTAGTGCATAGGGTTTCTCTTTTTATGACATAGTTTTTAAAATCATGCAAAAAAAGGCTATTTTAGTGCATAGGGTTTCTCTTTTTATGACATAGTTCTCGTTTGTTATGACTCACTGTTAGAAGCTTCTAATTCAAGAATATGCTGTTGGAATCCTTCTAACAATTTATCGAAGGCTACAGTTACATCCGATAATTTAGTTAGATTTTCCAGAGTAGTCTTTGACATTTCTTCTAATTTAGTTTTATAGGTGATTTCCAAAACTGAAGCATCTTTCCAGAGCTTCTCCACTTCCGCTTCCTTATCTACCAACACAAGATTTGCATCCGCACAATGCTACTTCCATTGGTTAACCTATTTCTCCAATTCAGGGATTCCGACAATTTGTGCCTCCATTGTATCTAAATTGTCATGCATAGTCCAGAGCTTTTCTAAATTCTAAATTCCGGATTGACAATCGTTCTTCCACTTCTGTGGTCGATATGCTTTGTCTTTTGTAAGGCCGCCGGATTGGCATCATGTAATTTATATTTTCCTATACCGCACGTACTGAAAGGTCGTAGCAAAGTGTTGTACCCTTCTTATCAATCAATGAAGAGACATTACGGTGGCTCTCCGGTAGAGAGGAGACGGGATCGCCAGACTGTCTGTCTGGGTGATTTGCGACCCTACGGAGACATTGTAGTGCAAATTTTCGTAATTCTGAGTGTTGACACTTTACCTTGTTGAATTACATTAATTTCTGATTAACACAATAATGTTCGTTTTGACGGTAGTCTGCACTTTTAACACTGGCGCCGTTTGTGGGAAGATGGCCATGGATTGAAGAATAATCAGTAAGGTGGAGCAGTACATAAGGCAGCGGTGCAAAGATGATATATGTCGGTTACTCGGTTCGGCGAGTCTTATCCAAAGTATCGGAGAGACCAGCATCCCTGGGCAGTACCAAATTTGTTAGGGTAGAAGTGTAGGCCATTTAAGCCCAGTTGTCGAAGGATCGGAGCCGGTTAGCAGTGATTCCGGTACCAGTTTGGTAACACATGATGAGATTCCGGTAGATTCCGGTGTAATTTTGGTATGTTCTGAAGAAGGTACAGTAACTTTTGAGTGTACAGGGACGTAGTGCACAGTTGATTCGATACCATCTAGTCAGAATTTGAACCTTTCCGAGGATAAAGTTGTGTTACCCAGAGAGATCGTTGTCGGTGGAAGTATACCTTGTTTCGGTCAAAGTTCGATAAGTTCTGGTGAAAGTTCGGTACCAGTTGGTGGGAATTTACAGTTTTCTAGTGACAGTGTGATACTCCCTGGTGGATCTTTATTACAGACACCGCTGTTCGGGGCAAACTTGCCTACCTTTGATACCAAAGCTAAGGATAGGCTATTTGATTTGGAGATACGTAAGAGACTGAATGCTATTTTTGAGCCGAAAGGTGAACAATCTGATAATACAGATTCCGAAGGGCAAGAGACACCCCCTCAAAACTTAGGAAACAACAACGGTACCAATAATAGCACCATGAGCGGTCAACAACAGCAACAACAACAATCACTTCCACTTCGACCGGTTCCAACAGGGGTGACTTACACAAAGTTCGATGGATTTCCGGGGGATGATCCTGATGCACATGTGCGCACCTTTGAGATAAGCTATGCAGTGCTGAACCATCCACCCGACCCGACGTACAAGGCCATCATATTTCAGGCCACCTTAGTTAATGAAGCAGCTAGATGGTTGATTGAGTATGATATTAATCATTTTGTTACCTATGATGCTGTGAGGGATGCGTTTTTACAGAGGTTCTGGTTGAAGAAGAATCCTACCGAAATCTTTGACTATTTGCAGAACAATCGACAGAAGCCGCCCCAGACTGTTCAGGAATATGCAACATTATTTAGAACCCACTTACGACAAATGCCTCCGGCACATGCTAATCTACCGGATGATGTTATAACCCAGTGGTTCATTAACGGGCTGATCCCAGAGTTAAGACAAATCATGATCATCCGCTATGTGGGGGCTATGACACTAGATGCTGTTATTGTGATGGCCCTGCAACTAGAGCATAAAGTTGGGGGATTCACTGAAGACTTGGAGTGGCTGAAGGCTAGTAAGAATGTAACAGATGATGCGGCTAAACAAATGTATTGCACCAAGTGCAAAAATCCAGGGCACACCAGTGCTACATGTGCCCTTAACCAGATGTATTGTGCCATCTGCAACACAATCGGACACTCAATGGAAAATTGTGCGTATAATGCTAAGGTGCAGGGGTGAGCAACTCTAAACGCTATTATCCAAGAACCAGGTCAGCCAGCAGCCCATTACGTGCCACCACAGATGCAATCCAACCAGTCGCAAGGATATAGGAATTATCGGAGTCAGTGGAATACCAATTTTAATTCGAATCGATGGCAAGCGGGTACATCAGCAGACAGTACTTCTCTGCCACCACCTGAATGCCATTTTTGCGGCGAGATTGGCCACATTCATAGGTTTTGCAAAGATGTCGTAGAATACGACAAAAGGAAGAAGGAGCGACAAAATCCAATGACCAACATGGTCTATATTTCACCAATTGAATCAGAAGCAGCAACGGTTCAGACTAGATCGGGTAAGCAGTTACAACCCGCCGCTGAGGTGTTCGAGCCTGGATTTCGCGAGCAGCAGCGAATGTATACAAGGGCTAGTCAATGGACAGCCAAAGAGCCAATGGTGTTTCCTGATCCAATTCCGGTAACACAGGTTCCTGTGCCTAAGGCCTGAGTCCATCCGGTGGGACTAGTACGGAATATTCCGATTACCTTGCAGGGTACCATGTTCAAAATGACTTTTGTAGTCTTAGAACTACCAGAATCCAGCCTCGACTACAATCTACTTTTTGGTCGGCCATGGTTGAAACAAGCCAAAGTTGTCCAGGATTGGTCAGCACAAGAGTTGACTTTCAAAGATAATCACCGAAAATATGTAGTTAAACTGGATGCCATCTAGCCTTGCGAGCTTCATGCAAGACCATATGTAGCGAGCCAGTCCACATGTTGGAAGGCTTATTTGACGATGAGGAAGAGGCGTTTCTGAAGAACAATAAAGATGTGATCTCCTTAGGTACTATCGATCTCCAATTAGTAGCGGACAAGTGGAGTTCGGCAGCATGTACGGTTGTCCCAGTGACCGGAGATGTAGATGCAGATGATAGTGTTGCTATGGATGGAGCCACCCTACATCAACTTTTACCATCAGCTGACAATTTGGTGAAACCTCGACAATTTTATGTCCCGAAAGATCAGTTAGTAACATATAATTTGGGTGATGAGGTTAATCCGCTACCAGTTAAGATTAAGGCAGGATTGTCACAGACATTTCAAGAGGATTTGATACGACTCTTGCGTGAGTTCTACGATGTTTTTGCTTGGGACTATCACGATATGAAAGGTCTTGATCCACGAATCTATCAACATCGGGTAGTGCTCAAACCAGAGGTGAGGCCAATCAAACAGTCTAGTTATCGCATGAACCCCAATTATGCAGCACAAGTCAAAGCAGAACTCGATCGGTTATTGAAGGTGGGATTCATTGTACCAATTGAGCAGGTTGAATGGATATCACCAATCGTGATTGTTCCGAAGAAAAATAAACAGCTGCGCATCTGTGTTGATTACGGGAAACTGAATGCTGCTACTGTATCGGATCCATTTCCTCTCCCCTTTCTGGACACAATGCTCGACCGAGTGGCAGGGCACGAGATGTATTCATTTTTGGATTGTTACAGTGGTTATAACCAGGTGAGGATGGTGAGGATGGCAGAACAGGGCGTACCTAAAACAGCCTTTATCACAAACTGGGGTGTTTATGCTTGTACGGTAATGTGGTTTGGGTTAAGGAATGCTCCAAGCACATTTCAACGATGTATGCAAGAAGTCTTTTCACCCTATTTGACTACTTTTATGCAAGTATATTTGGACGAATTTTCCTTATTTGGCAAGACTGCGGCGCACCTGTATCATTTACGATGCTACTTTAAAAAATGCCGTGAATATCGGTTATCCTTGAATTCGACAAAATCTGTGTTTGTGGTCTCTTGTGGCAAACTCCTCGACCATATTATCTCTGAGCAAGGCATACAAGTTGATCCAGATAAAGTTGCAGCCGTGTTGCAAGCACCAGTCCCTACAACACCGAAAGAAGTTATGCGCTTCCTGGGTCAAATCCGGTGGCATGGCAGACATTTACGGTGGTTAGCTCATTTAGCAACACCACGTAATCGGCTCATGACTAGTACTCCACAGCAGTACAAATGGACTTCAGAATGCCAAACTGCATTTGATCGTTTAAAAGGATTATTGATGAAGGCCCCAATTTTGCAACCCCCTGATTGGGAACGCCCGTTCCATGTCTTTGTAGATGCATCGGACATAGCCATTGGAAGCGTTTTAATGTAGCAAATTGACAAATGGTTTCGGCATGTATATTATGCAAGTCGCCGATTAGCCCCTGCTGAAAGAAATTATTCAATGACCAAAAGAGAATGTCTCGGGTTGGTGTACTCTGTGAAGAGATTTTTTTTGTGCCCTCTACCTACTATGATACGTTACTAACTTTTCTAACTGACGGTTGTCTTCCTCCCCATACTCCTCCTGCTCTGCGGTGAAAGTTTGCAGTTTACAGTCGCAGATTTCGGTTGATTGTAGGTCAACTGTACTACATGGATCATACTGGTGTTTTACTTCGCTGTATCCCACCACATGAATGCGAATCGGTTATTGCTGTGGCTCATTCATTACCCTCGGGTGGACATTTTGCAGCTGATCTTACTCACCATAAAATTCTGCAAGTGGGCTCTGGTGGCCTATAATGTATAAAGATGTGACCCAGTTTGTGCAGCAGTGTGATACTTGTCAACGGTCTGGACAACCATTACAGTGACACTTCTTTCCTCTTCAACTTGTCTTACCTTTGGAACCCTTTCAGAAGTGGGGGCTCGATTTTATTGGACCAATATCACCACTAGCAACCCTTAGCAACAATCGATATATACTGACTTGTACAGATTATGGCACCAAGTGGGCGGAAGCTTGGGCTTTATGGTCTGCCACAACTGTTTTGGTGGCAAAATGCCTGATGAAGGACGTATTCCCGCGTTATGGATTACCTTTGGAACTTGTGACCGACCAAGGAAAACATTTTGCCAACAATTTAATGCGAGTACTAACTCACACTTTTCAAATTCTGCATAAATTCAGTTCACCATACTATCCGCGTGCTAATGGTTTGGATGAAAGCACCAAGAAGATACTGTTGAATATGCTCCGCAAGTTGATCTTAGAATCTCCATAATAATGGGACTAGTTACTACCTGTGGTTTTATGGGCATACCGCACTACATACAAAGTGGCAACCGGAATGACCCCATTCAAGCTTGCTTATGGGTTGGAAGCAATCGTGCCAATGGAGGTAGTAGTGTGAAGCCTACGCGTGGCCCTAACTCAGAAATTTCTGCCCGAAGACTCTTTGCCATTTTGGTTGGAAGCACTCCGAGCCTTGGATGAACATCACTGGGAAAGTTTGCTAGTTCTTCAAGAAGTGCAGTTGCGGCAAGCCCGTACCCATGATCGTTTCCTCAAAACTCTTGTGTGTATGGTGGGCCAGCTTGTGTTATTTTATAATGCTAAAGCAAATCGTTCTGCTGGAAAATTTAAATTACGGTGGTTCGGTCCTTACCGGATTAGTGGGAAAGTGGGACCAGCTACTTTTCGGTTGACTACCTTGATCAGAGTTCTTCTTCCAAAAGTAATTAATGGTTCAAAGCTGCACCCATATCACCAAGCGTCTGATCACCGTTGCCGTGTTCCTCGTTTTCCCACGTGTCACCTATTTTCTTTTTATTTCCGTAATCGGTTGAACACACACCGTAAATCTCCTCGTTTGATATCTAACTATGATTAATCGCCGCCCTGTGTTATTGTGTCTGCTCATGCATGCACGTCGTAATTATAAAGGTTATCATTTCTCTACCGCGAGATGATTAGGGTTTTCAATCGCCTCATGTTGCCTGTGTGTCTACTTAATCTTGTTCCTTTTATTGATAATCGCTATTGTGTCTGTGTGTTTTTGCGTTCTTTGTTTTCTGTGTTCTTGTGTCCTCGTGCGTGTCATGGAAGCACTAGCCAATGTTGCTACATTCCATGAAGGACTCACTCCTGAAGTGAGTGAGTTTTTGCGTATCCGTGGTCTTTTGAGCTTCGCTGAATTTCCTTGGCATTTAGTGGAGTGTCAACCATTTTATGCGCAGATTATTTCTGTTATCGCTACCACACCTACTACGGAGCAGAGTTGGCCTATCCTTTGTTTACCCTCATGAGTCGTGATCACTTTGGCTTCGTTCACCGATGCCTTCCCACTTCCTCGGGATGGATTGGAGAATGGTCCTCTACTTCCTGTTGCCACCATGACCGCGTTATTCCCACGGCACTCATCTAATGAGTACGCCATTCTGTGTCGACCTGATTCGGAGCGTACCGTATTGCAATTTTTAGTTGCTATACTAAATTTGCAAAAACGTACCTACGGGATCTCGCGTCCCTTTTACTCAATGATAGACATGGCTTCTCGAGAGCTTGTCAATTTTGCATCTTTTTATTTCTGGCGCATTCACCGTGAATGTGTTACGGTTATTAAACAAGTTAATAAGCATCTTCCCCATATCCTCACTTTCCTCTTTCCAGCCATTCAAGCTGCGCAACCCCCGCCAAATGCTCCATTCCTGTTGCATGAAGAGTCTACTCGGATGCTCGAAGATGAGGAAGATGATGATGCCAATCTTTTTCAACTTCTTCGATGGAAACGCAGCCGTATAAGTCTGTCTGAGAGCCAGGTGCAAGGATCCAACACCGGGCATGAAGAAGAGGTCTTCCACGACACCGCCACTTCCATCCATATTGATTCTTCCGTCCATTCTTCTCCAATTCAGCAGCAGGAACAAAGTGCTTCCACCACCGACTCTGAAGAAATTTCTTCTCGGGAGGATTCTTAGCAGCAGACTCAAGATGATGTGCAAGCCATTATTGCATAGATTCTCACTGAAGTGATTGCTCTGGTTGACGTTGTGATTGCCAGAACTGAAGCAACAACGCAGCTGACCACCGGAATAGTGTTGGTGCCTAATCTTCTTACCCCACTTCCTTCCACCATGAACATTGTTGAGCCTATTGTTACAGTCCAACCTATTATTCCCAACGTACCTCCTTCTCCATCTTTTTCTCCCGCCTATTCTCCACCCTCTTCCCCTCATCTGTTCTTCGCTTCTACATCCCAATCCCTTCCTACCCTTCCTACTCCAACCCTGATGTTTCATGAACTCGAATCTATGGGTTGACTGTTGATCCAATTCTCGCAGTAGTTACCAATACAACTGAAGATGGCCACTGATAATATCAGACAGGAGTTGCAGCATAAAGTTGATGTTTTGGAGGTTGATATTGCCCCACTACAGGAAGAAGCAGATGCCGTCAAAGCAAAAAACCATGCTTTGCAGATGCAACTTCAGCATCTTCAAGCTAGGCTTGCAGAACAAGAAACATTAGTTGTTCAATGTGATGCAGCATTGGCAGAGTTAAAAGCCAAGGATGTTTTGTTAATTGCTCATGATGAAGAGATTAAGCAGTTAACTCAACTGGTACAGGATAAAGAAGACGCTCGAGTGGCAATTGGAAATTTGTTGAAAGAAACTCGAATCCAGCTTGATGAAGTCGTGCAAAAAGGACAGAAGATGGCTAATTTAGCTAAGCAGACTAATGCAGAACTCCAGGCCGTAACTGCCGATTTGTTTCAGGCGAATTCTGCCATAAAATCACACACAAGTCTTAGAATTCAAGTTCAGAAGGAGATAGCTGGGCTTCGGAAGGAAAGAGATGCTTATTATCAGACAATTCAATATCAAGCTCAGGAGCTGGAGCGAAGAGAAAAGCAGTTAGGTTTTCAAGCAGAGCGCCTATCAAGAATTGATAATCAAATTGCTGAAATGAGATTGAGCCGAGATGCAGCCCTTGCCAATGACTTTTATTTGCAAGAGGCCTTTTTGCAGTCGCAGACTGATATGTTGATAAGCCAGGTCATTGCGGCAAGTTTCGTTCGAACTGACGCACAACTGATAGAGCCGGAGACACTAAAGCTGATGTTGGATTCCTTAAAATAGAAAATCTCTAGAACCTTCAAATTAGCAAGAACTATGTATATACAAGGCATCGTAGAAGAGCCCTAATTTTGTTTGCGTTGCGGGTTCAAGTCCACCGTGCGTGCCAGTGTAAGGCCGCCGGATTGGCATCATGTAATTTATATTTTCCTATACCGCACGTTGTCGAGAAGAAGGAGGTCGGGCAAGAAGTTGGCATTGGGGTTGGATCAGGCCCCTTTTACTAATGTGCACCCGTTCCCACTGTCCTGCGAGCGGCGTCTGCGCGCTGGGCACCTTGCCTAAACTCTCTGGAGTGTTGCGATCCTCATAGGGCCCTGCCCCTCGGAAGCAACGAGACATGCGTGCCTACACGTGAGACCGTAGGTGTTGAGAGCGCAAAAATCCAAGTATACAACACTAATGCACGAAAGTCAAATGCAGCTGAATTCATCCAATAAATTATGAATGATACAAATATGGCCATGTTGGCATACAAAGCAACAAAGGAGTCATGCACAATACGGCAACAAGGCCAGATCATTTTTCCCATAGATTATGTACAACTCAAGTGATTTTAATCACTACACAAACATTGTAAATCCCGTTTTTGGTAGATTAGACTCCATTTTGTGCAAGCCGAGGAGTCCTCGAGCTTGAGGAGTATTAGAAGTACCCTCGTACCAATTTTCATAATTTTTAGACTTCGTTTGAGCCCTCAAATAAGCCCTGGAACCTAATTTTTAACTAGGCCGGACACTAGGTCTGGACAGGGACAAAGCTAGTCAAAAACTATAAAAAGAGCTAGAGAGCTCATTTTTGAGGGTGGATTGTAATTGAAACGAACTTGTAAGAGCTTTTGAAAGTAATCTAAAGAATTCCATTGATTCTCTCTCTTTGTCTTGCCGTGTGTGCGCGTGTGTGTGTATGTGTGTGCATGCTTGTGTGCTTCTCACTCACGCACTTGTGCCGCCACTTGCTCGAGGTCTTCATACCATCCTCACGTCTTCCCGGATTGACATTAAAGGAGGTGCTACTCATCATTGAGCTACACCAAATTTTGGCGCCGTTGCCGGGGATCGAGCTTTGAGGACGAGCGTGTGATGGTAAGACGTAGAGTTGACGCGTTGGAGTTGTAGGTATTTTCTTCACTCTCATCGATTTTCTTTTACTTTCTTCACAATTTTCATCACCATCATCATCACCACCATCTCCCACCTCCATCTCCATCATCGCGAAAAATTCAGTTTTTTGACTATATTCCCATCTCCACCTCATTTCCCTCATTTCACTTGTGAGAGAGAGCGAGAGAGCGAACTTGCATGTGCTGTTTTTGCATGTTTTCTGAGCTATTTTGCAGGTTTTTGCTGTATCATCATCCCCAGCAGTGTGCGCAGGTACGACAGGCTCTGCACAGGTCCCGGGGCGACAATCTCTGTCTATCGCGACAGACAGAAAATCTTAACATTTTGTGAATGCATGATTAGCACTGTAACCTACACCTTGAGGGCACTCTAGATCACTAAAAGTTTTTCAAAAATTTGCGTTTTTTCTGTCTATCGCGACAGATACCGTCTATCGCGACAGACACCGTCTATCGCGACAGACACCGTCTATCGCGACAGACAGAATTTCACGACAGATAGCGTCTATCGCGACAGACACCGTCTATCGCGACAGACAGAAATCCGTGACAGATACCGTCTATCGGGACAGACACCATCTATCGCGACAGACAGAATTTCACGACAGATAGCGTCTATCGCGACAGACACCGTCTATCGCGACAGACAGAAATCCGCGACAGATACCGTCTATCGCGACAGACAGAATTTCACGACAGATAGCGTCTATCGCGACAAACACCGTCTATCGCGACAGACAGAATTCCACGATAGACACTGTCTATCGCGACAGACACCGTCTATCGCGACAGACAGCCCCCACGATAGATTGTGTCTATCGCGACAGACACCGTCTATCGCGATAGACAGGCATTTTCGGCAAAAAATTAAGGATTGAATTTTTGGAAATTTAGGCTAAATTTTGGGCACATTTGCACTTTCATGTACTCATATACTTACGAAGGCCTTAGAAAATGCATTAAAACCCCCAAAAGGTTCTGTCTGTCTAGTAACCCCCTAAACCCTGAACGGTCATAACTTTTGCATACGAAATCCATTTTCTGAGCTCTAGGGCTTGTCAGAAAGCTCGTGACACATACCACACGCCCTCAACGGTTTTTTATAAGAATATCGCGTTGATTTTCAGATAGAATATTTGGAAGTTGACACACAGAGGGGTAGGAACACCAAGGGAGCTCTAGAGGAAATTTCTAGCAATACAAAAGGGGGAACAAGGGTCATTAAAAAAGTGTCTGAAATAAATTGTCTGTCAATTGAAAGGTCTACTTGGAGCTAATCTTGGGATTTATGCAGGCCTATTGAGCAGCAATTGAGAGCATCCAAGCAAGGGTGTTGCGCACGCTTGAGAATCAACTTCTCGAGCACTAAAGAGCAAGGTTCGGCAAGAAAGGTCGGAATATTCTCAACTCCTCTTTGTCAATTCCTAGCTTAGGCTAAGAACGATTAGAAGTAGGAGTAAGTCAGGGCGACGATAGGCCACTATCAAGTTGAAGACTACCTAAAAACTCAAGTTCAAGCTAAAAACTTAATCTCTGTACTGTCGACAACATAAAGGAAAGAACCTAACGTGGAACGATCAACCTGAAAGTACGAAGAACATTCAAGTATTCCTGACGACGTAACAGCAGACAAGACTTTAAACACGAGGAATAACTAAAAAGAATCAAGTGACTGGTACCAATTGATCGGCAACGAGGTTGTACTCTGGGCAAAGAATTGGGCTAATCAGTTAGGCATATGAACCTTAGATCAGGACGACACCTAGTAAGAGAGAGACAAAGCCTTAGGTCTTCAGAGGCTAGTGTCAACCACACTGCAAGGTCTTGGGCCCAGCAGTTGAGTCGCCACTCTCATTACCCTAGCTCTGATACCAGTGAGTCAGAGATGTCTCAAGGTATGGACAGACCTACGGGAAGTTCAGGAGTGCCTTACTTATACAGGGTGGAAGGTCCTTACAAAACGCAGTTGGAATACCTTAGGACCAACCGATTAGGTGCGAGCATCTATGAGGACGGCCTAGGAAGATCAGTGGTCCAGATTAAAAACCCTGACCAATCCATAGGACTAGAGCACCCAGCGGTCAAGTTTGAAAACGGTGCATACCTAGACAAGGAAGGAACCATATACGTAGTCACCAGTCATCCAGATAGGACAGATGAATTTGGAAATGTAATTTCAGAAACGGACTTAGGCGACTTGGAACAAGGAAACATGGGAGTGGAACCTAGAACCCCTCGAGGTAAATCAGTTCTCACTAGGATTATCACGCCTGAGTGGGTCCCCCAAGATAACAAGTGCATAGATTTGCTTCTCAATCGAGAAACGGACGAAGCCTTTTGGAGGTATAAACCAGATCACCCAATTGATATAGGAACAATCATGATCTATGAGTTTAAGGATCCGGATAGCCCAGGCAGAGTGACCTACCTAGATCATGCTTCAGAACGAATCTTTGTGGTGACAGAAAATGATAGGCATGCCTACACTTGGAAGGGTGAATTTATTTTCCCCCAACCAAGATCAAATGTATCCTATGGTCACCCTGGAGCTGGAACATCCCAGGCTCATGGTATGCAAAGAGACAGAAGTAAAGATAGACCAGAAGTAAGTTTTGCCAATCCAGTGGGCAGAGAAAGAACGAGAACGGAGACGAATAGGGTAGAACCTGAGACGCTTAGAGCCCACAGGAACCAAAGAAATGTAGATGGATTCCCTCTGCCGAGGCCTAGAGAGCACACACGAACTTTGAGACCCACCCAGCTAGTTAAGTCCATGAAGAATTACTTTGACGGCACAGGAGACCCCTATGATCATGTGGCGGAGTTCAAGCAAGTCTTAAGAGCCGAACAAGTTGAGGATCTATTCACGCAGTACAATGCCTTCGGTCTAACCCTGAGGAATACGGCACTTACATGGTTTCAACCATTGGATGAGCGCCAGTTCAGGAGCATAGACCAACTCCTAGAGGCATTTATTGTAGAGTTCTCTAAGAGCAGCATAAGACACAATACCTCCTCATTGATTCACAGTTTCAAACAGACCCCCCAAGAGACTGTCAGATTGGCCGGAAGAAGATTTAGACAATATCTTGAAAGGTGCCCTATTTCGGAGCTACCCACATCTGCTAAACAAGTAGCCTTATTTCTTGATGGATTGCTGAGTACGAAATTGAGATCCTATGTGTATCTGAAAGACCCCAGGACTATAGAAGAGTGTGTACGTATGTGCATTGACATTGAAGATAACCTAGGAGAAGAACTAGAGCTTTCCAAAATCTACAAAGATTCAGATGGTGCATCTAGTCACTCTTCCACACAATCCACATCAATTGAGGAACTCGCAGAGAAAGTGGCCCAGAAATTAGGAGTAACTAGCAAACAAATTCCAAGGTTTGCTCCTATAAAACGGTGCTATACATGCGGTGGTGACCATATGGCGAACGTCTGTCCCATTATGGCTCAACCCCAAGTAAACCCTAGTAGCCAGTACTGCACCATAGAACGGAGATACACCAACCACACCGCACAAGATTGCCCATACAACAAGCAGGCGGTTAGGCAACCCTACCCTCAGCCCTACCAACAAGGCAGATACCAGAACCAGTACCCTCCACAACCATATGGCAGGCCACAACAAAATTTCCAACCTCAATATCAAAACCAACAAAGGCCTCAGCCTGTGCTAGCACAACAACCCCCAGCCCCAGCTAATGTGATTCCGGTAAAGTATACTGCTGCAGAAGAGAACCTGAATAGAGCTATAGTCCCTGTAACATCCTTGCTTTCTGAAAGTGACCCGAGTGACCATAGCTTTGATTCTACACATGTTGATAGCCCCCAGGCCTACTACATGCAGTCTCCTGAGCATGGTGAGTCCTATTATAGCGAAGAGACAAACGAACCGAGTTGGGAATCAGATTACACGAACGTCATGTATGCAAACCCCAATCCTAGGCCTCAATCTAGGCAAGTAAGACCTCCATTCCCAAGAGGACCGTGCTACAGATGCCAAGGAGATCACCTCATTCGTGATTGTCCCTTGCCTCCGCCCACACAACCTCAGTCCTTGACTATCCAAGGCTTTTGCCAAGATTGCGGAAAAGAGCATCTCTTACGAGATTGCCCAAAGAACCCCAATAGCATGCCAAAAATCACCCCTATCAACGTTGTTGGGTTAGTGGTAGACTCCTCAGGAAGTGTCACTTCCACTGCACCAATACAGGTAGTCACTAGGGCTCAGGCATTGCAACAAAACCAAGGGGTAGGCCAGGAAAAGAGCCCAGATGCTAGCGATATGGAGAGCCAAAATAAAAAGAGAACGAGAGCTTGGAAAGATAGCCGCGAACGCATGAAAAGGCAATGGGCAAAGAAGATGAGTGAACTTGAGGAAAGTCTACGAGAAACCAAGGCTAAAATCATAGAGATCACATCTCAACCGCACTCTCACACATTCCCACCGCTACCATCCCCATCATTCTCCATCCCTCCACCCTCTAAGACACCCCACGTAACCCACCCACCACCCCAAACAGGATCAGTATTAGTTGATCCCACTCCTGAAGACATAGACATGATGCTTAAAGCATATCAGGCCAGAATCCAAGAAGGGCCAAACGTCACGGATCATGACAAGTGCTATCCTAGAGCTGACCTAGACTCGATAGAAGGAACCAAACTGTGCGCGAAAATGGTCGCATTGGCTCAGACTATGTTTGAAGCCAGTCGCCTTTTCAATTACTCAGGCTCAGCCAAAACGCAATTACACTTGGATGGATTCCTAGAGAAGTTAGAGAGGATAATTGCAAGATCTGACAAGGAAGAAAAAAATCAAGACAAAGAAAAAGCAAGCAAAAACATGAATCATTCCCACTCGGAAGTTTATGTGGCCAATTCCACTAAACCAGACAGTTTCCCCTCCTTAGAAAGAATAGAGAGGCTAATTGCACAGTCAGAAAAGGAACCTACCCCTCAAAGAAAGGAAAGGGCAAGAGAACGGATAAGCCAGCCTCTTCAGGAAGCCCATGTGCCTCCTCAAGAAGCTTATCTTCCCCCCCAAAAGGCAGATGAGCCTCCCTCGAAAGCTCACGTACCTCCACAGGTTGCCTACATTCCTTCTCAGGGAATGTGTGAGCCTGTTCGGAAAAGTAATAGAATAAGTAATCCTCCCCAAGAAGCTTGTGCTCCAGCCATTTGCGAGAACGAGGAGAGAGTCAACAATAGAATAAGCCCTCCTTCCCAGGTTGCTTATGCGCCCAATTCTACGGAGCCAGACACTTCTTCTTCTATGAATCGGTTTGCACCAGACTTCCTACGAGAGATTCAAGAAGACAAATGGGATAACGAAAGCGAGGTCGCCCCTCCTTTTGAACTTGTGGATGATGCACACGACCAGTTCCCACAAGACATCCCATCTATTTACGGGGAACATGAGAGTACTCAGTCTCATGAGAGATTGGATTTTGAGTCTAATTCCATACAGGAGCTACCCCACTTCACAGGCCCATGGGAGGCAAAGTCCACATGTATGAGAGCACCCACAGTCATGGTAAGGAACGACGATTCAGTCATACCTAGGAACACAGAGGTAGTGAAGAACACTAACGTGCAGTGTAATCTCAAGTTAGAAGAGCTACTCAAGGTTAGACCTGAATTATGGAAACATGTAGCCAAACAAGTACCAGAGATAGCAAAACCTCGTTCCCAGGTAGGATCCCATAGGACAGTGCCAGAAATTCCCTTGGATAAGATAGGAGATATGTGTGAAGGTGAAGAAGGGAACACCTATCTTCCCATCACCTACCAGGAATACACCACCAAGGCAATTTTGGACTCAGGTACAGGAGTTGCAATTGCCACTACTTCCCTTTGGAAGCGTTGGGGCAAGCCAGCACTCAGGCCAACAAGGATGAAATTGCAAATGGCCGATGGTCACATAGAGAGACCCCTAGGATTGCTAGAAGGGATAACTCTCACCACTTGTGGTGTCGAGTTTGAACATAGTTTTGCTATATGTGACTTCAGCAAAAATCATGCCTATGAGATGATTTTGGGAAGACCATTTATGCGACAATTGCAAGTAGTACAGGATTGGGGAACCAACTCCTTGTATTTGCAACACTTGGATGTTACGACCAAAGTCAATCTCAAGGATTATTCTCATAGAGATGTCCCTCCTATCCAATGGAATCCCATCCATAGAGCTAAAGATGACACAGAATCGGTGCATTCCATAGGGTCTGGATCCTCATGGATGCATGAAGACACCCACTTATGGATGTGCAAGGTAGCAGTAGAGGAAGAGAAGAGGGAAAAGGCCAGAGAAATAGGTGCGAACAAAACCCATAGACCCATTCAAGACCCAGCCTATGCACCTGTAGTTTTTCCAGACGAGGAATTCGAACCCCATGGCTGGGTAGAAATTTTAGCAACCATGGACGTAGCCATCAACGAAGAACAATGGACACCTCACTGTGATGAGGATGGCTATGACATTTCAGTCTTCTCCATAGAGCCAATCATGGGAGAGGCAGTTCTAGAAGAATGCGAACCTAGCCCTGATGCATTTGAGGATGCAAGTGACTCCGATCTAGAGTCAATCATTATGGACCCACCATTTGCATCAGATGAAGAATACTTCCATGAAGTAGAATTTCAACCCCAGAGGCATGGAGAGGTTACAAATGATGTAAGATTAGCAACGCATATGACCCCTAAGGAAGAAGGAAAGAAACGAAAGAAGAGAGAAGCCTTACCAGAAGAGGAAGAATCTTTGTTTGAGGTCCCAGAAAATTTTAAGAAGTATGAGATAGATGACAGGAGAGTCATGATAAGAATGCCTAAACGAGAGGCACAATCAGGAGAGGCCTATGATAACAAAGAAACCACCAAGAAAATAGTAGTGGCCCTAGAAGAAGGAGAGGAGAGATGTACGTACATAGGTCATGACCTAACAGCGGAAGAAGAGCACGAATTGGTTGCCTTGCTAAGAGAATACAGAGATGTATTCGCTTGGAGTTACAAGGATTTGAAAGGCGTAGACCCCGAGATATGCTCACACACCATTCCCATGACCTCAGATGCTAAACCCTCTAAGCAAAAGCCTTATACATATAACGATAATTATGCTGCTAAGATCAAGGAAGAGATAGATAGACTGGTTGAAGCTGGATTTATCTACGAAATTGAGCACACCGAATGGGTATCCCCCATCGTGGTGGTGCCCAAGAAGAATGGCAAGCTGCGTGTGTGCATTAACTTGAAAAAGGTTAATGCCGCCACGATTCGAGATAACTATCCGCTTCCCATCACAGAACATCTCTTAGAAAGGGTGGCAGGCAAGGAAGTGTACAGCTTCCTTGATGGATTTTCTGGCTACAATCAAGTAGCCATAGCTCCAGAGGATCAGCACAAGACAGCCTTTGCCACAGAATGGGGCATTTTTGCTTTTAGAGTAATGCCATTTGGGCTTACCAATGCACCAGCCACCTTCCAGAGGCTGATGTGCCATGTGTTTAAGGAGTTCCTGAGGAAGAGTTTAGAAGTCTATGTTGATGATCTTTGTGCTCATTCTAATGTTAGACAAACTCATATTCCTGAACTTAGACAAATCTTTGACAAATGTAGAGAATATCAAGTCTGCCTGAACCCAGAAAAGTGCGTTTTTATGGTCAGGCTGTGAAGAGAGATGGTGGATGCAATCCAAAGATGAGTAGGTGCCGCTACAACCAGCTTCACACCAGCCAACTGAGACTTCAGAGTTGATTAGTAGACCCTTTGAGCTTCCTAAATCCACCAAAATATCAGCCAAGTACTTTGGAACATGTATCCTAAAAGTTTAAGTCAAGACAGGCTAGTTGCGAAATGACTAGCTCCCAAAACTTGCTATTTTTGGACATACACCTGCTGGAAAAAATGAACAGTGCTCTCAACCTGGAAGGAATTAGAAAAATTCCTTTTGGGCATAGCAAATAGACTTAGCAAGCTTCCTATTCCAAGTTAAAACACTTCAAATGATTGACTGAGCACTGAGAACAAGTTTCATCAAGTTCTGGAACATTCCCACAATTCTCGGGGCTCTGCAGAGATAGACCAGTAAGCAGTAAAATGCAGATATCTCCAAAAGTATAAATCCAATGACCTTGAAAATTTATAGGTAGAAACTAGACAGTGAGAGCTATCCAACGCAGTTTAAAACACGGAAAAATGTTCCGTAAAACTCGAGATATGACCTTCTGAAGTTACTGCTCTGAGTGAGTATAGCAGAGAACAAAACAGAGAGGTAGATGATAATAAATGTATAGATTCACATATGATTACAACCACATTGGCAATGAATCTTTGCACAATGGGAGTAGAATGATAGAGCTATGGAGTAAGCTCTTCAATCTCTACAAAATGACATGAAGTGGTCACGTACAAGGCTTGCTAATCGCCTCTTCCTTCTTGCTCCTTTTATAGCAATTCTTGGAGGGAGTTTTGAATTCGAATTCGAATGGCTCCACCTAAAAGTGATCCCCAAAGTTAGGAGAGATTCCCTCAGCTCAAAAATTCGTGATTTTGGTAGTTGGAGCCACGAATTTGCTTTTACATCATGGATGAGGTAAGCCATCCTTTTACTTTTTTCTTTTTCCATTTACAAGAGATAAAATGTACTCTTTTACAAGAGGTGTTCACATGACTACTCATGTGACTTACAAATGAGGATAATATCAAGCATATCAAGCATGTAGGCTTGGGCAAAATGCACCAACAGCTCCCCCTCAAGCCTAACATGCTTGGCCTCCAAATAAGTCTTCAATTGTCCTTGATTTCCTGCAAACCAATCATCAACTTGAATCTACTTAACTTCGTACCATCAAGAGCTTTCGTCAACATGTCTGCACATTGCATATCTGTAGAGACGTAGGATAGTTGAATATCCTTGCTCATTAGCTTCTCTCTTACATAATGGTAGTGGACTTCAATATGCTTGGTTCTAGCATGGTATACCGGATTAGCTGCTAGATGTAGTGAGCTTGTGTTGTCACCAAAAATGTGAGGTGTTGAAGAATGAAGTCCAAGATCTGTGTACAAAGATTTTAACCACATGATTTCTTGAGTTGCATTAGCCAAACCTCTATATTCAGCTTCAGTAGAAGATAATGCCACGGTTGGTTGCTTCTTCGATGACCAAGAAATGATTTTTGAACCTGCAAATGATATATACCCTGATGTGCTTCTTCTATCATCTTTAGATCCGGCCCAATCTGCATCTGAGTAGACCTTTAGCTCAATATCTGAAGTAAATGAATAGAACAAACCTTCATTCATGGTCCCCTTTAGGTACTTGAGGACTCGCTTGGCCGCTTCCATATGTGGTCTTCTCGGCTTATGCATAAACTGACTCAATATGCTAACACTATAGCATATATCCACCCTTGTGAGTGTTGCATAGTTCAAACTTCCAACCAAGCTTTGATAGCTTGTGATGTCTTCAATTGGCTCTCCTTCATAAGCACTAAGCTTATGATTTTGCTCCATAGGTGTACCTGCACACTTTGTATTTTCCATCTTGAACTTGACGAGCATGTCATGGACATACTTCCTTTGTGTGATGTATATACCTGAATCTGTGTAGATCAACTCCAATCCAAGAAAATAAGTGAGTGGTCCGAGGTCACTTATTTTGAACTCCTCCTTCATTTGACTCTTTACCTGTTTGATTCCTTCAAGATCATTGCCTGTGATAATAATATCATCAACATACACACATAAATAGATCACTTCAGATCCATTCCTCTTTATGAACAAAGAGGTATCCGCCTTGCTAGCTTTGAATCCTTGGTCCTGCAAATAAGTAACCAATCTGAAATTCCAAGCTCTTGGAGCTTGCTTCAATCCATACAAAGCTTTCTTTAGTTTGCATACATAGTTAGGATGATGTGCATCCTCATATCCAGGAGGTTGTGCCATATACACTTCCTCAGAAATCCATCCATTCAAGAAAGCATTCTTTACATCAAGTTGATAAAGATTCCAATTTCTAGATGCAGCAAGACTAATGAGAACCCTAATTGTAGGCATTTTTGCAACAGGAGAGAAAGTCTCCTCATAATCAATACCATGGGTTTGAGCAAACCCTTTAGCAACTAACCTTGCTTTGTGTCTATTTATACTTCCATCTGGATTCCTCTTGATTTTGTATATCCATCGAGATCCGATTATCTTCATAGATGGCTTGTTAGGTACAAGCTCCCAAGTGTCATTCTCCTTCAAGGCTTCCATTTCTTCATCCATTGCATCTCTCCAAGCTTTCTTGCTTTGTGCTTCTTCGAATGTGGTAGGTTCTTCATTGGTTGAATCCTTTGCAATGTAGATTGAGTGCTTGGTGACCAAAGAAGTATCATAACCAAACCTCTCTGGTTTCTTCTTCTCCCTCGAAGACCTTCTAAGTGGTTGATGTGAGCTCTCGGGTCCATATGTAGCATCCTGCATCTTTGCTTTACTTTTGTTCTTCCATAGCTTTAGTCTTTCCAAGTCTTCTAGGTCAATCTCCGAATCACTTTCTTCAATCTGCTTTGGCTCCTTTGGTTGAAGTGATGGAAAATCTTCATCCAAGTCATATGGCAGCTTCACTTTCCTGTCATCATCAAACCATGATTTGTTTTCATCAAAAATTACATCTCTACTCACAGAAAATCCTTTATTGGTTGGATTGTACAATCTATATCCTTTTTGGTTTTGATCATAACCAATGAATACACACTTCTCTGCCTTGGGATCCAATTTCCCTCTTACTTGAGAAGGAATGTGAGCATAGGCTAAGCATCCAAAGATTTTACAATGCTCTAGACTAGGTCTTCTTCCATTCCACACTTCATATGGAGTGGTTCCATCTAGTGACTTAGATGGAAGTCTATTTATGAGATATGTGGCTGTCGACACAGCCTCTGCCCATAGGTAGTTCGGCAATCCCTTTTCATTGAGCATGGACCTTGCAGCTTCGACGATAGCTCTATTCCTCCTCTCTGCTACACCATTGAGTTCAGGTGTATACCTTGTAGTGACTTCCCTTTTAATGCCTCTTTCATGCAAGAAGGCATCAAATTCAGAAGAGAAGTATTCTCCTCCACCATCTGATCTGAGTCGTTTCAAAGTCCTACCTGTTTGGTTTTCAACAAGAGCAATATACTTCTTAAAGCAATTAAACACTTCATCCTTGTGCTTCATGAAAAACAGAATGGTCCACCTGCTACAATCATCTATGAAAGACACATAATATCTTGAGCCTGATATAGATGGCTCCTTACTTGGACCCCACACATCCGTGTGCACTAGATCCAAAGGATTTTGATACATATATCCTTTCTTATTGAAAGGTTGTCTATGAGCCTTGCCGAGTTGACAAGCTTCACACTTATAAATCATGTGTTGCCTTGTGATATTAGGCAAACCAAGTACACTTTGGTCCCTGCAAATCTGTTTGAGTGTCCTCTCACCAATGTGAGCAAGCCTTTTGTGCCATATCTCCAACTCTGTTAGAGTTTGAGATCCATAGCTAAACAAAGCTATGTTCTTTGTATCTTCCACTTCAAAAGTGAAAAGCCTTCCTGTCTTTTCTCCTTTGGCAATCCTTCGAAAGCCTTGCCTTGGGTCTTCAACATATGCTCCAAATCGATTGAATCTAACCTGCAATCCTTTTTCAACAATCTGTCCAACACTTATTAAATTTTTGGTAATTGTAGGGACATACAAGACTTTGCTTAAGAGGTTCATATTCCCATCTGATGTCTTCACATTACCTATCTTCTCCACTGAGTGTTTTGTGTCATCTCCTGTCTGCACTTCATGCTTGTTATGAGGATCTTCCAAATCAGAAAGTAAAGCCACATTTCCTGCTACATGGTTCGAGCATCCCGAATCAATGTAAAATATGTGATCATCATCCTTACCCTTCTTCGTTGATAGATTCATAATCAATAATGAATCTTCTTGACTTTGGTCCTCTGCATAGTTATTGTAATCTCTTCTTCCTCTATGGCCACTTTGATAGTTGTTGTTGTTGTTGTAATTGTTGTTGTAGTAGTTGTTGTTGTAGCCTCCATTGTACCTGCCTCTATTTGATCCATAGCCACCTCTATTGAATCCTCTTCCTCTTGAGTTCCTCGGGTTCCTGAAACATTCTTCAGTAGTATGGTTAGATAAGCCACATATGTTGCAAGGTTGAGATGATTGGAATCTCCCCCTGCCTTGCTTTCCACTTCTGCCTCTTCCTCTAGCTCGTCCTCTACCTGCAAAGTTTGCTTGGAAAGAGCTTCCTTCATCTTCATTCTTTCTATTCTTTGACTTGTCCTTGACCTTAGCTTTATCAGAATATAAGGCAGAAGTTTGATTACCTCTTGAGGACTCACCACCTTTGCTAATCTTTGCTTCATGAGTGAAGAGTTGGCCCATGAGTGTGTTGAGGTCGGGTACATGCATATCCATGTATAAATCCATGGCTGTTGTGAATGACTCCCACTTGTCGTCTGCTTTGATTCCATTCATGATTTGTCTTATGATTTGCTCCTCTTCAATTACCTCTCCAATGCTTCCAAGTTGGTCGGAAATCTCCTTCATCTTTGTGACATAATCAGTCACATTTTGCTTCGGGCTTTTCTTCATTGTTGTGAACTCCATCCACAATTGGTTCTTCCTTGCTCGAGTGTTGGAAGAGAAGAAAGAAGCAAGTGCATTCCAGGTTTCTCTTGATGTCTTGCATCCCTTGACATGAGGTAAAAGAAAATCAGAGATTGAGTTTAGAATATAGGACCTTGCAAGTGCATCCTTCGAACACCAATTCGAAAGTCCTTCCACTTCTTCATGTGATGGTTGCCCTTTGTTCCTCATGGTTGGCATTGCTTCATCTCCGGATATGAATCCATATAGATTCCTTCCTTGAAGGTAAGCCTCCATCCTTAGAGACCATGCCGGGTAGTTGTTTCGATCCAATTTGTCAATTGTTGATGGAAATCCATCTCCCATGTTGCTTGACTATGCTCTGATACCACTGTGAAGAGAGATGGTGGATGCAATCCAAAGATGAGTAGGTGCCGCTACAACCAGCTTCACACCAGCCAACTGAGACTTCAGAGTTGATTAGTAGACCCTTTGAGCTTCCTAAATCCACCAAAATATCAGCCAAGTACTTTGGAACATGTATCCTAAAAGTTTAAGTCAAGACAGGCTAGTTGCGAAATGACTAGCTCCCAAAACTTGCTATTTTTGGACATACACCTGCTGGAAAAAATGAACAGTGCTCTCAACCTGGAAGGAATTAGAAAAATTCCTTTTGGGCATAGCAAATAGACTTAGCAAGCTTCCTATTCCAAGTTAAAACACTTCAAATGATCGACTGAGCACTGAGAACAAGTTTCATCAAGTTCTGGAACATTCCCACAATTCTCGGGGCTCTGCAGAGATAGACCAGTAAGCAGTAAAATGCAGATATCTCCGAAAGTATAAATCCAATGACCTTGAAAATTTATAGGTAGAAACTAGACAGTGAGAGCTATCCAACGCAGTTTAAAACACGGAAAAATGTTCCGTAAAACTCGAGATATGACCTTCTGAAGTTACTGCTCTGAGTGAGTATAGCAGAGAACAAAACAGAGAGGTAGATGATAATAAATGTATAGATTCACATATGATTACAACCACATTGGCAATGAATCTTTGCACAATGGGAGTAGAATGATAGAGCTATGGAGTAAGCTCTTCAATCTCTACAAAATGACATGAAGTGGTCACGTACAAGGCTTGCTAATCGCCTCTTCCTTCTTGCTCCTTTTATAGCAATTCTTGGAGGGAGTTTTGAATTCGAATTCGAATGGCTCCACCTAAAAGTGATCCCCAAAGTTAGGAGAGATTCCCTCAGCTCAAAAATTCGTGATTTTGGTAGTTGGAGCCACGAATTTGCTTTTACATCATGGATGAGGTAAGCCATCCTTTTACTTTTTTCTTTTTCCATTTACAAGAGATAAAATGTACTCTTTTACAAGAGGTGTTCACATGACTACTCATGTGACTTACAAATGAGGATAATATCAAGCATATCAAGCATGTAGGCTTGGGCAAAATGCACCAACACAGGCAAGGTAAGATTCTAGGACACATAGTGTCAAAAAATGGCATATCTACCGACGAAGAAAAAGTGAGAGCCATAGCAGAGCTACCTAGGCCAAAGAATGTCAAGGAAGTACAAGCTTTCATGGGGCATTGTGGTTATTATCGACGATTTATACACATGTATGCTGTCATTGCAAAGCCCATGTACGGACTTCTGACAAACTTTGAGTGGACGAATGAATGTGAGAATTCCTTCCAAGAGCTTAAACGAAGATTATGTTCAGCACCAATCTTGACCACACCAGATTGGAATAAGCCATTCCATGTTCATGTTGATGCATCCAATTATGCTATTGGATGTGTACTCGCACAACCTACTGGTGAAGGAAATATGGATCTTCCAATTGCCTATGCCAGTAGACAATTGAATGCGGCTGAACGGAATTACACCACTACGGAGCGCGAAGGATTAGGCATGGTATATGCAGTCAAGAAATTTAGACACTATTTGCTTGCAAATAAGTTTAAATTTTTTACTGATCATCAGGCATTGTTGTACCTAGTAAACAAGCCATGCAATACGGGAAGATTAGTAAGATGGTTTCTCTTGCTAATGGAATATGATTTTGAGGTTGTGGTAAGAAAAGGTAGGACTCACTTACGAGCAGATCACCTCTCCAGGCTCACATCGGGAGAAGCCCCACAAGGTGTGTCAGATGACCTTCCTGATGCTTACTTGTTTAAGTTGGAAGTGGTGCCGCAGTGGGCCAAGCCACTAGTACCAGTATTGACATACGGACCTAATCATCCAGTGGTGAACACACGGAATAGAGAGATCGTAAAAGCCCAAAAGTACCATATCATGGCAGGAAGCATGTACAAGCACACAGATCAAGGGATCTTGGCTTGTTGCGTAGAAGAGGATGAGTATGCTAAATGGTTACAATTAGCACATGTAGGTGCGTTAGAGCAACACCATTCAAAGCAAAGGACTTTGCAGACTCTAAAGAGATTCGGAGTGCATTGGCCAACTATGGAAGCGGATGTCCAAAAGTTGTGCAAGGAATGCCCAATCTGTTGCACTAAACCACCAGTAGAACATGCCACTCTTTATCAAGTATCCATTGTGCCAGATTGGAGCGAACCACTAGTATCATTCCTGAGGACAAACACATTCCCTCCAGACATGACTCTGGCTAGGAAAAGGAGTTTAGAACAAGAAGCCTTGGATTACTCACTCCTTGGTGATAATCTATACAAACGCGGTAAGGATGGTTACCTGAGACTGTGTGTCCATGAAAGTGAGTATCTTAAGATCTTAGAAACTGCTCACCAAGGTGTAGCAGGAGGACACTTTGGACCAGATCGGGTAATCAAGGCAATACTATTTGCGGGCTTCTGGTGGCCTACCCTTCACATGGATGCACATACCTATGTGAAACGGTGTGATGTCTGTCAGAGGACTCAGTATCCTATACGCAAAGATGAGATGCCACTGAAACCTATGATGGGTGGACGTGCATTATCTAAGTGGGGAATCGACTTCGTAGGTCCTATTAATCCCCCAGCTAAGGGTTCTCATGCGGAATACATTATTGTGGCAACAGATTATCTCACCAAGTGGGTAGAGGTAAAAGCTACAACCAAGAACGATGCTCAAACAACTGCCAAATTCTTGTTTGAGAATGTATTCACGAGATATGGGCTACCCATAGAGCTTGTAAGTGATAGAGGCACTCATTTCTTGAACGAAGTGATTGAAAATCTGCTCCAAGAATTCTTGGTAATACACAAGAAGTCTGCCCCTTATCACCCTCAAGCTAATGGACAAGCTGAGAGCACTAATAAGATTTTATGCAATGTACTGACGAAATTAGTGAACACTAAACGCTCTGATTGGGACAAACAGCTACACCATGCTGTTTGGGCATACCGAGTTGCCTACAAAACGGTACTCCAAGCCACCCCCTTTCAGATGGTATTCGGTCAAAACGCTGTGTTACCTTTGGACTTCTTGATCCCTACATTGAAAGTAGCACAAGAGCACGAATGGACAGGTCATGAGCTCTCCTCTAGGATCTTTGACCTTGAACGATTAGGGGAAACAAGACTGAGAGCCGCTGTAGGAATATATGCAGCCAAGAAGAGACAGAAGGCATATTTTGATGCCCATGTGAAGGATAAGGGCTTGAAAGCAGGAGATCTAGTTTTAGTCTATACACTAAAACAACACGCCAGGAAGCTAGAAAAGAGGGGCTACGGACCTATGATCATCAATAGGATCTCCACGAGCGGAGCAATACAACTAGCCACGTTAGAGGGTGACGTTCTCCCAAACTATATTAGCGGTTGCAGAGTCAAGTTGTATCAGGAACCCCTCACGGAGGAAATGCTCAGCCGACTCAACACTGCTAAGAAACGCAAAGAGGAAGAAAAGCGCATTCGAGAAGAGGCTCAAGCAGAGGCTTTAGAACGCATCAGAAGGATGAAGTTACGCAGACAAGGTCGAGATATGACTACAACAGTTGACCATGTAGATCAAGGATATCCCATGGCCATGTGTGAAGTTGCAGGAACAAGCTCGAATAGAATAATTGATAGACGTCCTTTCGTAACCTTAGATATAGGACAAGGAAAGAGTGCAAGGACCGTAAGAGCCTTGATTGACTCAGGTGCAGCCACTAGTGCTGTTAAGTTGTCTTACTGTCAAGAGTTACAGTTAACTGTCCATCCTGTGGAGGCATATCTCATAGGATTGGGAGGCGTGGAAACCCCTTGCATGGGCGAGGTGGAACTTCCCCTCTACATTCACGATGAGGCAATGACCGTTAAAGTACTAGTGTGTCAAGATGAGGATCTCACTGAACCTCTCGTCTTGGGTCAGGATTGGATCTATGACCGAGCAGTCAATCTAAACCTAAGAAGTGGACTTCTCCAGGTTTGGGTCAGTCATAGTCGAGTTACAGTAGAATTAGACAATGGAGCACTCAAGGAACTAGGAAAGGCACAGACTCCTGGTCCTTCCAGGGGTACACATGAAGATGACCATGCTGTTCTTGTTCAAAACCCTGTGTTGCAGAGGAATGCCATTTGCAAAAAAGGAGTCAGGGATGCAACGGATCTCCCTTCTTTTCCAAAGGCCCGAAGGAGGCAGCAACCAAAGGCGGATCACAAGCAGAAGAAGCAGAGTACTACCTATGTCCGAGATCAAAAATACCTGCGCAGCAGAATGTCCCAGAAAATAATCCAGGTGTGGGTGCGGAAAGGCGAACGACCGGGTGCACCACCGTCAACTACGCGGGCAAAGCCTCTTATTAGTAACCAACAACACGACGCTAATAAGAAGTCTTTCAGAAATTCTTCTGCTAAAGCAAAATCTATTTGGGTGCCCAAGAAGTCGATGAAGGCAAGCCCACAATCTAGACAAATTTGGGTGCCTAAGACTTGCTTGAGGGCACAAGTAGTTACGCCAAGGCCACAACCTATGCAGCATAACCCTTCTATGAGTACAACCAGAATTCCCTCGTGCTCAACACTTAGGAACACACCAAGACCCATGAGCATGCATAACATCACTTATAAGTGGGTCCCTAAAAGGCCCCATTCCCAAACGGCGACACCGACACAGCTCTCTAGAGTCCCTACGAAACCGAAAGCAAAGCCCATCCACTGCATTTGGCAGTCTAAGACCTGTAATAAACCCCCCGACCCCGATTTGTAAATTCACCCCACTTACTAACGGCATTAGTCTCCTAGGAATACACAAACGTTAACTGCACTCACTGTCTTCGTGCACTTACTAACCACTAACTCACCATCTACCTCATGTTAATGTTGTAACGGGGACAACAACGGATTTATTTTGTCCATTACGATGTTAACACATGATTCTATATTCTCACAGAATCAGAAAGCAAGAAGAAAAATGGCAGAAGCGACAGGTTCGGGCTCACAAGTGGGAATACTTACTGCGGGAATTGATGTGGATAGTATACCCGTGGATGTGCCCCCGACGGAACGACCAGTGGAGATGCTACACCTTCAGCAACTCCCGGTGCCAGATCCACCTACAGGCATCACGGAAAGAGTTCATGCCAATTCTCATTGGTTCAATGGCATGCCCGGTCCATTAGGTGAGGCGAAGTATATCTGGGAGTCTAAATGCGAGTATGACAGATCATGGGTGCGATTCCAATTTTTCTCCAAGGAGTTCGAGACTTTACAGAACACCGAAGATCTACAGACCATATGGCAACGAGCAGGATTGGCGGAATATTTTGAAGCCCCACTACCTAAACCCGATCTCCTCCGATGTTACTATTTGGTCTCCACATTACAAGCTAATGAAGATAAGGACCAACCCGGATCATTTGTTCTCCCCTCATTGCTGGGCAACAACGAGTTGAAGAGGTTTGAACTTACTGTGGAGCTGGTAAGCGACGCTTTAAATATGCATGGCACGCATGTGCCCTCAGAAAAGGATGCTCTTGTTCCCACCAACATGAAGGATAGGAAAGTAGTGAAGCTGAAAGACATGGCAGCACTCACCCCAAATGTGTCCATCCCTCTCCGAATGTGCATGCAACATTTCGCCTTCCCCGGTCAAGACCGATTCACGCAACCACACAAGAAGATCTGGTTTGCTCTCTACTTGGCGGAAGCAGGTGCGTTACCTATTAAGCTACCAGTGTGGATTATAGATCAGTTGTATGAAGCAAACAAACGGGCTTCTAGGAAATTAGTGGTGAACGGATGCTGTGCACTCACACGCATCATTTACCGATGCTTGGCATATGATGTCCCCATTGAGCGTGCCTTAACTTGGGCACAATTACAAATGTTTAAAAGGCTCAAGACATCCACACATCAGTCCAAGCGCATGAGGGGCGCGATCCCTTGCGTCCAGACACGGGAAGTCCTGACTACTCCTGAGGCATCACCATTAAGAGAGGGCACTGTACCTCCCTTTACCATTAGGATACCCAGGTCGGAATCTGACACTACGACACAACCTACCCCATCGGCTCCTCCTGTTACACCTGAGTTCGAATTTGCTGCCACTGGAGAGGCTGAAGGACTGGACCCCCAGGATTTCGAAGCATTCCTACAAAGCACACAATTCTCTGATGTGGAGTTTTATTCAGAGGCAGAGGAGCAGGGCACATCCTCACGAAGAAGAAGAAAGTCTACAGACGGCAGACATGTCCATTGGAGTGACGCTCAGCAAAGCCAACAACACGGACACCCGGAAGAAGAAGAAGCATATGAAGAAGAGACCACTGAAGCCCCAGCATATACAGCAGAACTCCGAAGGCTGTATCAGATTATGGAAAGAGTGCGATCGCAGCAGTTACTCACTGAACAGAGCAGCAGAGTACTTATGACTCAGTTGTTGGAAGAAGCGGGAATTGACTCGGAGTACAGGGAAGGTCTCTTATTGATGGCAGAAACATATGGAGTTGTAGAAGCTGTGCGCACTGCCATTCAGAGGCCTTCAGTTCAATATGACCCACGAAGGTTCCAGACACGACCTCGCTCAGGTAAAAGTATCCAAATTCCCGTTACAGTTGCAGAAGAGCCAACTACTACACCAACCTCCCAAACAGCTAGTCAACAGCACCCCGCCACCCATGAGGAGTCCACCGAACCACTACCACCTACTCCCCCACCATCACCTCCTAGAACAGAGACAGTGGAAATCCCATCGACCACTCAAACCACTGACCCAACCTTCATCTTTCGTACTCCCATCTCTAGTGCCACCCTATTCTCTACCACTGATAACCCGATCTTTGACGCAAACCCCATCACTACACAACCCACTGAAACCCTTCCCGAGCCTGCCCTAGGACAACCATCCCCAATGCCTTCAGCCACGGGCCACCCTGACCCCAGATCCACATTCATGGGCTTCCCTACTACCACGCAACCCTTTCCACCCTTCTCAAATTTACGACCCCAACCCCCGATATCCCTTTCTCCATTTCTACAATCCCTCCAGGACATTTTTGCTAGAGCTTTTCAACCAGGCTCTCAACCATTCCCTGCCTCTCCAGCTCCCCACCCCACGTCACATCTATTCACCACTTCCACACACACACCACCTACCATACCAATATATATGGCAGGCCCCACACTAACACCCACTCCTGAAGGTATGGACATTTCACCGCCCACGGCACCTCCACCCACGGTTTCACCTCCTCCCATTCCCCCTCCACCAATTTCACCCACACACACAACTTTCGTAGACACATCATTCACTGTCTCCCGTCCCCAATTCCCTTCCCATGCATCTTCCACGGTACACACCCCACACTCATCTATAGGAAATGCATTGGACACCATGTTGGCGTGTATATCAAATTTAAGAACAGATTACATTCAGCTCCAGCAACAAAACGAACGCCTGCAAGAGCACTCAGCGACACTACAGCACCGCCTCGCGGCACTAGAAGAGGAGAACACTCGCCTCCACACACAGTTCCACACCCTCCAAGAAGCCCACAATATATTGGAGGTACAGCTACAGAACGTAGATCAGGAAGCAGTGCAGGTGGTAGAAGGTCACCTACGGACACAGCTGGAACGCAACTCTAAACTTCAGCGAAATATGGCGCTACTTAAACGCCATCTTGCGGCTGCTCAGGAAGAGAACAGACGTCTGCAAATACAAAATCAAGAGAACTTGGAGGCAGCTATTGAGAGCACACCGGGGGCACCCATCAGCCCATCCAAGTTTCAAGCAGTGACCCCCGATAATATCAAGATTACATTGGAAGATTATGCCACGCTGCTCGAAGCACATGATAAGCTATCGGAGGAGCTAGGACAACTGAAGCAGGAACACCAACAAGGACCAACAGCTGCCCCTCCAACCACCCCCTCTACGGCTTCGCTTCTCAACGCAGAGGCCATAAAAGATCTCCAGGAACAGGTAACTGAATTGCAAACACGCCTACTACAATATGAGAGGCCATCTTCCCCTCCGGAGGCTCCCACGGACGAAGAAGTTGTGCAAATTCCTGTGGAACAAACGTTTGATGAAGAATATGATCCGCAACCATTCCCAGGAGGCCAACAGACAGAAGAAGCGCAGGACACGTTCGAGGCACCACGGCCGCCATGGTTACGACAAGTGGAGGAAATAGGAACCTCGCATGAAGAGCGCACCGTAGTGCAAAATCAGGCCATGAGGGTCATAGAGGAGACTGTGTTACAATCAGCCTACTTCAAGAACTTGTCATCGAGACGCCTGATTCTCTCATCGGAACTCCAGTACAGGCCATATTATATTATCTTGGCTGATTATAATGCAGAAATACAAAGAGTCACGGGTCAGATTCCTACTTTTGCGACCCAATTTCAACCAGAAGACCTTCCTCCAGAGGTGCGAAAAGGCAAGATTCGTCAACCAACATGGCGGCAGAAACTTTTAGAGACCTACCCAGAAATGCTACGCACATGGAACAACGCGCCGTTGCACCTCCTGTACAACCCATGCTACGGTCCAGTCCCCCGCCGCAGGTCGTGGAAGGCATTTAATATCAAGGTACAGAACAATGCGCAATGCAAGGAATGGCTGAACTACCCGTACATCGCGCCACCACAAGGACCACCATCGGTAGCATATATGATGGGGACCATTCGCCACTGGATGCCGCGCTTGAAGCCCATGCCAGATGTAGCAGTGCAAATGATGCTTAAAATCTTAGATATGATGCAAGTAGTGCTGAAGACCTTTAGAAATGCAGCCGCACCACAAGTACGTCTTCCGGGGTTTAGCAATGGAAATTACGACCTGGTGTATGACATGAGCACCACCCCCAGTATCCGTGTGGCTTACGCTTGGCATGCGCGCATCAAATACCTCCCCGCCTGCTACAAACAGACCTTCGAAGAAATGTTCAGATCAGGTTTCTGGGAGTATCACTCGGAGATTTTCGCACCAAAGCCGACACATCTGCTTCAACTGTTTGCTTGTGAACAAGCAATGTATTCAGAGTACTACACCACCCCGCAACCCGAGACCCCCGGTGCAATAAATTGGGAGGCATTGGAAGCCGATCTAGCCAGAGGCTTAAGGATAGGAGAACATGAACTGGCCACCAATGTCATCCAATATTACATCGACCACCCGCGAGAACAAAGGTCTGTCAGGGGCGACAGACGCTAGGAAGGGGGGAGTGTTGGCATACAAAGCAACAAAGGAGTCATGCACAATACGGCAACAAGGCCAGATCATTTTTCCCATAGATTATGTACAACTCAAGTGATTTTAATCACTACACAAACATTGTAAATCCCGTTTTTGGTAGATTAGACTCCATTTTGTGCAAGCCGAGGAGTCCTCGAGCTTGAGGAGTATTAGAAGTACCCTCGTACCAATTTTCATAATTTTTAGACTTCGTTTGAGCCCTCAAATAAGCCCTGGAACCTAATTTTTAACTAGGCCGGACACTAGGTCTGGACAGGGACAAAGCTAGTCAAAAACTATAAAAAGAGCTAGAGAGCTCATTTTTGAGGGTGGATTGTAATTGAAACGAACTTGTAAGAGCTTTTGAAAGTAATCTAAAGAATTCCATTGATTCTCTCTCTTTGTCTTGCCGTGTGTGCGCGTGTGTGTGTATGTGTGTGCATGCTTGTGTGCTTCTCACTCACGCACTTGTGCCGCCACTTGCTCGAGGTCTTCATACCATCCTCACGTCTTCCCGGATTGACATTAAAGGAGGTGCTACTCATCATTGAGCTACAGGCCATGACAGTGCGGGTCGATGATGCAAAAATCCGCTACAGTGCGGAATAGGTGAATACAAATGTAGTGCGGATCGGCCGGATATAAACTAGGCCTCTCGCTACAGTGCAAAAAGGCGCCCAGGATCTTCGGCTTCAGTCTTTGTGGATGGATCTTTTCTTCACTTTGGGTCTTCGGTCTTTTCTTTTCTTCAAGTATCCTCAACAATAGCCTCTCTTCTCTTTACTTCAGAATCCATAGAAACCTGGAGAGGTGTTCCACTGAAGAAAGCCACGGGGAGAACAAATGAACCTTGGCCGCCTATTTATAGGTTTCTGTCCCTTCCTAGTGCTTCTAGAATCTTCTAATCATCTCAATCAATTTCTAATTCTAGATGATCTTGCATGTTCACTTGCTATTTTTGGAAAATCGCATCACTTATTTCTTTTTTTTATTTTTCTCTTTTTTATTTTTCAATTTTCTTATTTCTATTTTTTGGTCTTTTTCTTTTTCTCTTTTTATTTTTCTTAAATTAAGCCTCCCGACATTCGCCCCCGCTAAACCTGCACATCGTCGCGATGGGCCAACCTGCAAGATTTAATAGAAGCGTATCAGGGTTCTTTTGAAAACTATTTTTGATTTTTATGTTTTTCTTTTCAAAATCAAAGCGTGATCTCATGCACTCCATGCAGCTTTATAAAGATTAGTACAAATTTTAAAAAATTAGGTAGATTCATGATTCATGAACATCATACTATGTTTCTACATCTGTAATCTGAGAAGTAATCACATGAATATACCGTTGGCTTTCTAGATCTTCTGTTTGTTCAACTGGTTCATATCCAACAACTCATTCTGAGCACTAGCATATACATATGTTTCTACCAACTCAGTTTGTAGAACATACCTCGATTCCCACTATTTATCTCCTACTTGTCCAACTCTCCATTAGATCTTTTCTTTTTCTTTTCCTTTTTTATTTTTCTTTTTCTTTTTCTTTTCTTTTTCACTTCATCTCAACTGAGGATTTCTTTTTATCTTTCATTTTCACAAATCGGCCTATGTCAAAATCGGGTGCGACTCATGGAATTGTCCACCCGGCCAAGTTTTCCCCACCTGTGTGTCGACCCGACATAGCGCACGGCATACACAACGTCAGTCTTGCATGAAATCGACGTCAACTCATGGCTCTGACCACCTGGCTAGAGTGACTCCATCCGCCTACCGACCCATGTAGATGCACGACAACAAATAGGTCAGGCCTACGACGAAACTAGCTACGGCTCGTGGCCTTGATCGCCCGATCAAGGTGGTTCCACCCGCCTACTAGCCCATCGCAGCACACTTACAACATGCACACACATATAAGGTGGCTTGAGTATGAATGTTTTTCTATAAATCATGATCCATATGGAGGTAAGATCTCGTAAGAAACAAATAGTAGGACCCAAAGATTCCTACTCACTAAGCGTTCACATCAATCAGCATATACATGCACTCGGTCTAAGCATGCCATCACATCCCCAAGCTTTCACTCTCAAAAGTCTCTGGTTTGCTAACTGACTCCATTCATATAATTCCTAGTCACTCATGCTTCATGCAAACCCACAATAGATATTTTCTATCTTCATTCCACATGATTTTCATAAATCCATACATATCTTTATTGCATACATCAATGTAATGCATATGCTCTTGCAAAAAGAAAATAAATTTCAAATTGGAAACACTTCACCTGGTCATTTTTCTTCATTTTCATCATTGTTTGATCCAGTTTTTCTCCAATCTCTTGATCTATTGTTCTTCATCAGCATCAGCCTCAGTGTCATCAGTATCCTCTAGTATCATCAATATCCTCCAGTATCATCAGTATCCTCCAGTTTCATAGTATCCTCTAGTATCATCAGTATCCTCTAGTGTCATCAGTATCCTCTAGTGTCATCAGTATCCTCTAGTATCATCAGTATCCTCCAGTGTCATCAGTATCCTCCAGTGTCATTAGTATCCTCCAGCATCATCAGTATCCTCCATCATCATCATCATCATCATCATAAACCATCAATCATCATCATTTCCATCATCAATCATTATCATCCATCATCATCAATCACTAATCATCTTCATCATCATCCACATCATTCATCATCATTAATAATCATAAACAATCATCATCATCATAATTCATCAATCATCAATAATTATCATCATCATAATCACTCATCATCAATGATCATAAACCATCATTCATCACCATTCATCATCATACATCATGATCATCATCAACCATCATCATCAATCACTAATCATTTTTATGAATCAGTAACCATCCTTATCATCAGAATCATCATTAGCTATCATCATCAATCATAATCATCATAAGCTATCATCATCAATCTTCATCATCATTGAATATCTCTAGATCATTCTCATATGTTTCATTCTGACTTTTCTTCAATCATCATTCAAGGTTTGCAAATATGTCTTGAAATGTTAGGTTTCTACTTCTTCTATTCTTCTTCAAACTCTTAGAAGTCTTTGAAGTTGTCTTTACATTTCCCTCGATTTGCTTGATAATATCATCAAGCAACTGCTTTTCCGCTTTCTTAACTCGTTTATCAGATTTTGTATCTTCTTGAATTTGTTCTTCACTCTTTTCTAGTTCAATCTGTTTATCAAAGTTCATTTGGGATTGTAATTTTGCAACTTTCTCTTGATCGAATAGATTCTCATTGGCTAAAAGTTTTGGATCAAATGAAACATATATATCATGCTCTTTCTTTGATTTTTCTCTTTTAGACTCTTTTATGATCAATTTCCATTTGTTCTCTTAATATTTGCTCAATATTTTGCTTCTCGACCTTTATTTGTCTACCTTTGGTTTCTTCAATAGATTTCTCGACTCTCAATGGATATCTTTCTTGTTGGTTCATTAGATTTACTGTTCTCAAGTCTTTTTGGTCTCCACACCCTTTGAACTGACATTGATCTCGTTTTAGTCTCCTCAAAATATTCTCTCAATCCACCTTTTCCTACATTCAAATGCAAAGGTAATTGTTCTTGGTATTTGCAAATTTTATTTTCGTGCTCACTTACAAGTCTATGTTTGCGTGCACTTTCATATGCTATACAATCCCAGAACATATGTCCAAACTGATCGCACCAAAAGCAACGTATAGGTCTCTTCTCAACCCGACTTGATTTCCTAGGTATCACTCTAGGCGTGGATCTTCTAAGACCTAAAGACTGTTTGTGTGTAGATATGCCGTGGACTTTTACCTCATACTCATTATCATATTTCAATATTTGTAGGTCATTAACTTGGTTTGTCAACAGGTCAACCTTATTTCTCAATTCAGAAATCTTAGAATCCATTTCATTTTTTAGGTCTGTAATACTTATGCCCATTATTTGAATAGTATCTGATATTGCATTTATTGTTTGCATTAGGGTCATAACAATACCAAACTTTGATTTTATAGATTCATTCGTGTTGAATTCTATTTCCTTAATTCGCTCTTCATATTTCCTAAACTGTTCCTCAATCATTTTGTTCATTTTTGCTTTCCTCTTCTTAGGATCTAAGCTAAGTGGATTCTTAATCTATGCCTCAATGGAAAAGTGCACACTCGTATGATCAAAACTCATGCAAAAAGTGGATGATCAAAGTCAGGCAGTAAAACAGTCTTTCTCTTTAAAGTGTGTGGAATCAATGCAAATAATTCAAATAATTTAAAATGCTAGTACCTCGAATATCCGATCTGATGCGGAGGTTCCTGTCTCTCTTCTCAAGGAGTGGGTGACATGTCGAGGATCACCGGGCAACCGCCTCGCTTCACGTCGGGTTCAGGTGTTGAGAAGAAGGAGGTCGGGCAGGAAGCTGGCGCTGGGGTTGGATCAAGCCCCTTTTACTGATGTGCGCCCGTTCCCGCTGTCCTGCGAGCTGCGTCTGCGCGCTCGGCACCTTTCCTAAACTCTCTGGAGTGTGGCAATCCTTGTAGGGCCCTGCCCCTTGGAAGCAATGAGACGTGCGTGCATACACATGAGACCGTAGGTGTCGAGAGCGCCAAAATCCAAGTATACAACACTAATGCACGAAAGTCAAATGCAGCTGAATTCGTCCAATAAATTCTGAATGATACAAATATGGCCACGACAGTGCAGATCGATGATGCGAAAATCTGCTACAGTGCGGAATAGGTGAATACAAATGTATGCCACACTACAGTGTGGATCGGCTGGATATAAACTAGGCCTCTCGCTACAGTGCAAAAAGGCGCCCAGGATCTTCGGCTTCAGTCTTCGCAGATGGATCTTTTCTTCACTTTGGGTCTTCGGTCTTTTCTTTTCTTCAAGTATCCTCAACAATAGCCTCTCTTCTCTTTACTTCAGAATCCACAGAAACCTGGAGAGGTGTTCCACTGAAGAAAGCCACGGGGAGAACAAATGAACCTTGGCCCCCTATTTATAGGTTTTCGTCCCTTCCTAGTGCTTCTAGAATCTTCTAATCATCTCAATCAATTTCTAATTCTAGATGATCTTGCATGTTCACTTGCTATTTTTGGAAAATTGCATCACTTATTTCTTTTTTTTATTTTTCTCTTTTTTATTTTTCAATTTTCTTCTTTCTATTTTTGGGTCTTTTTCTTTTTCTCTTTTTATTTTTCTTAAATTAAGGTTTGCTTTCACACTTTATACACAAATTAAATAAATTCCAAGGCCTAGACTCGTAAATGACAAAACTAAGGTTCCAACCTAGAGTTCCCATGGGGATAGACTTAGTTTCATGGACTATTTTCAAAATCACATGGTTTTGTATCACACAATCAAGTAAATCAACCAAAACATATACAGAATATACCCCTCTCTCGATCAAAACATCACACAAATCTCATAAAATCTATGAACTTTGAAAAAAAACAACGCACACTCCCTGCGGGATTTCATCCCGTTAACGTACCGAAAGGTCGTAGCGAAGTGTTGTACCCTTTTTATCAATCAATGAAGAGACATTACGATGGCTCTCCGGTAGAGAGGAGACGGGATTGCTAGACTATCTGTCTGGGCGATTTGCGACCCTGCGGAGACATTGTAGTGCAGATTTTTATAATTCTGAGTATTGACACTTTACCTTGTTGAATTACATTAATTTTTTATTAACACAGTAATGTTCGTCAGCGATAATAAGTCTGTGGGACGATAATTATTACTCTCTGCATTACGTACTGTGAAAAGCCTAACCGGAATATGAACAGTAATACTGTGTAGAAGACATTATACTAGATAATAACCTACTGCTTGTTTGATAAGTTAACTGGGAAAATAAGATACAGGGCCTCTAAATTATTAGACCCCTACCATCCCCAAGAACCCGAAAAGAGATTAAAAGTGGACTTGACGGTAGTCTGCACTTTTAACACTTTTCATTTCCTTGCTATGTTCTTTAACCTTCGGATTTAACTTCTGCATCTCTTGTTCAACCTTTTGCAACTTCCCAACTAGCTCCTTATTATTTTTCTTCAATTTCTGATTTGACTTTTATGTTTGTCTGACATCCACTAGTAATTGGGCTATGATTTTAGAATTCTCTTCCACAGTGACGTTTAAAGTGTTATTTTCTATCAGCGCCTCATTCAGATCATCCACTAACTCTTCATTAAACATCACTCGTGAGCTAAGTCTCCAAGGATCTCCGATCGAACAGTTTCATCATTGTACATCCATAGATAGATCACATCAGTGGACCGGAGTGGGGGTAAATTTACCCTGCCTTCCTTAGTTCTCCATTTATCCACTAGTCCACACCCTCAAAAAGTATGTAACACTGTTATTTTGCTTGAAAATCCTCCGAAACGGTCACCTTGTTCGTGCTGTTGCTTCCGGATTCTCTTCTCCTCAGCCACTCTTTCTTCCCTTTCTTGCTCTTCTCTTCTCGAGTCTCCTCATCCTCAAGATGTCGTTGTCTGTCTTCCTCTTCCTGTTTTTGTGATGCCTCTTCCTCTCTTGCCTTAGTCTCGGCTTCTTCCCTAGCCTTCCTCTCTACTTCCTGCTTGGCCTTCCTCTTGGCTTCTCATCGCTGATTCTCCTCCACCTGTCACCTTCTAGACTCCTCCTCTTCATCAACCTCGGTCTTTGCCTGCTCTTGAGAAGTATTACCTCCGGATTTCCACTTTGTCGCTCTTTTCTTTAAAAGTTGCAAAACTATCTTACCCGAGCATACTATGTATTCTCGAGGTAAGTACATCGGAGTTGTAAAAAGTAAGGAAAAAACTACTCCCACCTTGGAGTCGAGCACTGCATTCACAACTCGTCCGGTACGTTGAAACAATCTCTGGACTTCCTTCTTCAGCTTCTAAAAAATAATTTTTACCCAGTTTACCTGGGTCTTCACCGATTCTTTAGGGCATAGAGCTGGTGGGACACTCCGTAATGCTTAGCTTGCAAGTTGATGATCATTGTTGTTAACAACATTCCCCACTTCAAGGGGTTGTCATTTGGCAACTACGCAAATCTGTATTCACCTGAACATGGTTTGCCTAGCAATGCATAGATTTCTGCAGCATTGACAGGCTCCGTGCTCGACGTGATGCCCTCATTAGCCACATGAAATCTTTCAGCAATCAACACTTCCGACAACTAAAACACTTCCTGATCAATGCGAAGGCTGATATCCTACGAGTTCATGTCATTGCCATCTGTTTGTCTGGCTATCTCCATGGAAATATCCTTCGCTTGCAGATGAGGCCTAATGCTGTGCCAATCCAACATTGCGCATTGCAAGAGTCCTATGCACTCGAACCATTCCTTCTGCTCATATGATAACTTCTCTGGGATATAGAGAAGGTGACAGTCTGAGAAAGAGACCACCATCATTATGCTTGTGTTCGTTTGCCTCACTATTCAGATGCACAAGAGCTTTGTTTGTTGTAGCTGCCCTGTACGCAAACTCGCCAATATAAGCCGAATTCAGCAAAGTGCACAACCTTTTATGCTTGGCCTGCCTGTGTAGAGAGCTGCAAGTCTGCGCCATGATGAGTGGTTAAGGGATTGTAACTTGCAAATTTGCACTGATTATTGGCTCTCAAAATAAGAAACCATCATCATATTTGAAACGTTGTGGCTGTCGCCATTCGTTGATTGCCTATACGATTGCATGTTAAGTAGTTAAACTACACATCATGCCTGAGATCCCACGATCCGATGAATTCTATGATAATATTCCTATTTAAAAGCCCTTTTTTGTGCTTAAATTTTAAAGAGAACACTAATAGGGCCTTAGCTTAGACCCATAAATGACAGTCGAAAGAACTTCTCTAGTTAACGTAACCAACCAAAATGAACCGGGCCCACACATCTCATGAATCTAGAACAGACTTGTCCATCGTAATTTCATTTTATTCATCTTTCTCTTCATTTTGGAGTGAATACAGAACTCGATCCCCCGGTCCAAAAATCTTAGTTCAGAGATTGCGATCATGCCACAACTTCTGACGGCTCTAAACTTGCTGGAGCAGTAAAAATCTATGATAACACTGCTCATCTAGTCATTACAACTGATCCATTTGATACGCAAAAGACTCCTCCAGAACTAATCATTTCATCACTGCAATCCGGAGACTGGGTACCGTGAATTCAAAGGGTAGTATGGCCTTATGTTCGTAGAGCAATTTGAAAGGTGTGCTACCAAACAAAACTTTATATATAGTTCTTTAAGCCCAAAACTTTGTGGGAAGCATCATTTCCCACTGATCCATTGAATCCAGCAACAGTTTTTGAAGCATATGTAGTAAACACCTTGTTAGTACTCTCTACCAATCCATTCGCCTTAGGATAGTAAGGGGAACTAAATTTATGCTTAATTTGATAATCTTTGGTGAGCTCAACAATCAATTGATTCAAAAAATGAGATCCGCGATCAGAAAATAATTCCAACGGTAAGACATAATGCGAAAAGATATCATAATGCAATTTCCAGGCTACAGTTTGTGCAGTAGCTTGCTTAGTTGCCCAGGCTTCCGCCCAACATGTACAGTAATTCAAACAAGTTAAAATGTACAGGGCTCTGGTATGCACAACGGGGGGTTTTGATGGAACCAATGAAATCCAATCCCCATTTCTGAAAAGGTTCACGGGGAAAAATCGGCTACAACGAAAAGTGTTGGCTATCGCGAGGTTCATAGTGCATTGGTAGGGATCACAATTTCGTACTGCTTGTTGCACATTGCAGTACATAGTTGGCCACCATAAACCGGACTGCTGATTTTTTTGCACCATAATCAAATGACCGAAGTGTCTACCAACTCTGCCGGCATGAGCCTCCAAAATGACAGCCTATAGCTCGTGTGGAGGAACACAGTGCATCCAAATGCGGGTGGGATCCTTATGATATAATTGGCCCATAATAATAGTAAACTGACGACTATGAAGGCCAAGTTTTTTTTGTGCTGCAGAACTTAAGTAGGATGGAGCAACATCATTCTCCAGGATTTTGAGCATTTCTTCATACCATGTGGGTAGGTGAAAGGTGCGGTCTCAACTTCAATGACTGAAAAAACTTCTATGTCTAGTAGAGAGTCATCAACTCCGTCAGGAGGTTCCCCATGATTGATGTGTGAAAGAAAGTTTGCAATAACATGACTAGCGCTTGGGTGGTGGATGATATCAAATTCAAATTCTTATAAAAGCAAGACCCACCGAGCAAGGCGGCCTACCAAATTTTGTTGTTTAACCAAATATAACAACACACTATGATCAACATGAAAAGTGGATGTGTGACCCAACAAGTAATGCTGGGACTTCTTGATTGAATAGATTAGGCCTAAACATTTGTGTTCCATCGTCCAATAATTATATTCAGCAGCTGTGAGTCACGGACTAGCATAGTACATAGGGCAGAACCAACTTCTATCCTCCTTTTGCATCAAAAAACTTCCAATAGCGCCATCAGAAGCATCCACAAATACATGAAATGACTACATCCAATATGGATCTTTCAGTACCGGTGCAGTGGCTAGCATTTTTTGTAAGCGCTCAAACATTGTTTGTGCTTCCCATGTCGAGACAAAATGTACCACTTTCCCATGTGCCAACTTGTTTAATGGGATGGCTATATGAGCAAGACCGAGTAAGCGCCTACCATGCCATCGCACCTGACCCAGAAAATGTAATACTTCCTTTGGATTGCGGGGTGCAGGAGTTTCAAGAATGACTTTGACCTTGTCCAGATCCACTGCAATGCCTTTTTCCGAAATGACATGGCCCAATAATTTGCCGCATTTAACTGCAAAAGTTGATTAATTCGGGTTCAAACAGAGGTGAACTTACTGAGAGGAATCAAAACAAGCTCGCAAATGTTTCAGATGAGCCTCCATGGTGCCCAAAACAGAGAAATCATCCAAAAAAATGTGCATAAATGAAGTAAGATACGGGGCGAAGATTTGTTGCATGCAGTGCTAGAAAGTACTCAGTGCATTTGTAAGCTGAACCACATGATGGTATAGGCAAAGACTCCGCAATTCGTAATGAATTCGATTTTTGGAATGTCTGCGTCCACCATCCAGACTTGATTATAGCCACTAAATCCATCGAGGAATGAATACATTTCTCTTCCTGCAACCTCATCGAGCATACTATCCAAAAATGGTAAGGAAAAAGGATGTGGTATACTGGTCGCATTTAGTTTCCTGTAGTCTACATAGATCCGTAACTACTTATTTTTCTTTAGAACAATCTGTTGGAAATGAGGTAGGCCCATAGCTCATATCACAGGTCCAAGGTTCCATAGGTCCAGCATATACAACATTGAAGCTAGCAATCTTCCAATATTGACAAAACATGAACATACCACATTTAATCATACAAATGATGAGACAAAGATAGAGAAAGAATAGACGACATGTGTAAGGTGTTACATAAGCCATCCATTACTCATAGTATCATATATGCCAATGTTCAATGTACAATGTGGGAGAAAAACTCTCAACCACTCTATGTGATGAGAAATAGATGGAAGAGTGAATGTACAAATGTAACAAACATATTCAGATGTATGGGCAGAAATCTGAATATTCATGAGATGTGTGACCTAATAGGTTATAAAAGAGTGAATATGAGTGACTGAAAGAGGAAGGATCAGTGTGAAACTGATAATCAACAAACCCTCATCTAACCTTAGGCTATGGAAGACCCTAAGTCAGACACATGTGTGAAAAGATCACATACTTAAAAAGTAGCACTGAATGCTAACAAGTTTGCTGCGAGAAATCCTCAAACTCGTGTGAAACACCTTCTCAAACACCTCATCCAAATATGCATAAAGCATATACGTACTACCGAATAGGACTTCTCCTGATATGGATGCTACTGCCTCCATAAACTTCAAGTAGTACCTGTGTGCATAAAGAGAATATGTACCTGAATACTTAACATAAGATGTAAATCTTATGCTAAACACCATCCAATGTCTTTGAAGTAGCCCGAAATCTTCATGTAGAAGATAATCTTCAAATACACCATGTAGATGGTCGATCCTCACCATCAAGCTGCTAATGACCAAGTCTTCTTTCCATGAACAAGAGATAGCCTCCTCTCCATGAGCTAGAGTGTGAGCACAACCTTCATCTTCTCCAAGAAGAATCTCCAAGAAAAACTCCATAGCTGCTCCTCAACATGCTTCAAGTTAGCACCATGGCTGCCCCATGTGCTAGAAGAAACACCACCTCTATTGAGGTCCAAGCTCTCCAAAGCTTCTGTTGAACACTAGGTGAAGGATGAAAGATAATGAGCCCAATGGCTTCTTTTATAGTGATTGTTTACACTTGAAAAGCTCACCAAAAGCAACCAATAAAGCCACGATCGCTACACGAATAAAGCTGCCAAATAATGTGAAGAGCTGTCCGGGCGTTCACATGACTTTTAATAAGTAAAAGCATTAAAAAACTTTTGTGATCTGTGCCGCTGTCGATCGGGGGACTTGAACCCAGGCGGCCTCATTGAAAGAATATTCTCTTAGCCACGTTGCTTGGTACGTTTTCTTGTATATGGAGTGAAAGGAATGTCTACACATCCTGTACATTGTGACTAATTTGACCAATTGGCATTGTTTCCAACAATCCCCCTTGCAATGTCATATTGGTACAATCTGGACTGGATCTGGAAACTGTCACAAGCTGCAAACTATTACAAGCTTCAAGCTTGTACTCCCAAATTGACCTTCAAACCTTTTCTTCAAAAGTCTTCTTCAAAATTGAATTTGACTTTTCTTCAAAAATCATGAACTTGCTGAATATGAACCATAATACTTGAGAAAAATATGCAAACTAGATATCCAATAGTGTTCCTATCAAGCAATCATTGCTTGACAACAAATATAGCATGAACTGTCTCCGAACCTGCTATCTCCTGTTTTCAAAAACCTGAAAACATACACTAGGATCCATATACTTGCATTTACCTCACAAAAAGAGTTCTCAACGTACTTCTGCTCTGTCATGTAAATACACTAATCAAGAACTGAATCCTAGAACTTGTGACTGAAAACTCACAACTTAGTGTATTATGAACACTGCTGGTTCATCTCTAACTGTACTTAAGTCAAGTCAACTCAACTCAATTGAAATCAACTGAAATCAACTGAAATAGAAATATGAGTCTCATCAAAAGAATCATATCCATGATGTCATCATGTCATCATCCTTGTTCAATCTGTAAGTCTTTCATACCTCTTTCCTTTAGAACCTGGTATAAACATAAATGTGCACACTTCTAAAACATACCTCTCTAAAATATCAAGCTTCTCTTCAATAGAACTCTAGAACCTTCTCCTGAACAGGAACACCTAAGAGGAACTTTCTCCAGACATTCTTCTTCTTCCTTCTTCTTTCAAAGTTGGAACATAATGAGAACGTGACAAAGGAAATATAGGAATACTTGAAATAGGAATACCTATAGGTATGACTCTATATTCTTTCACATATGGCTAAAAATAATTCTTCATGTTTCATCACCCCCCTGGATGATTTAACACTAGTATCCAAAATTCTTCAAAGTATATCAGACTTTATGAAATGTGGAACGTCTTCCTTCTTTCAATAAATCTGATCTTTAGTGATCAATACCTGTATCTGAAACAAAATCTCTGAATCCTTTTTATTAGCACTGCGCAGTTTGCCAATAGCTTCCACTGTTACTTCCTCAGCTTTCCATATTGTAGAATAAGGTTAGCTGATCCTAACATAACAAAACCTTGCTGAAAGCATTTTAGGATTCATAACCTTCTGTAACATAACAAGTATCTTCACCTATCTCTTTGCAACATAAATATGATAGAACCTGAATCTTTGACTTACTTCTTCCAATGCTAAGAACCTTACACAAACAAAGGATAAACAGCTGACTCATACATACTCAAGATCATACAAGATCAATCAAGATCAATCAAGATCAATGATCTCTCCTGTGTAGAATCTGCTCTCATCAAACCTTCATGAATGAATGTTTGATTTATTATCTGAATGTCTCTAGGTGTCCATGCTTCTTACAAATTTGTAAAACTTTACTTTAACCAAATCCTTTTCGAGCATCTACAACTCCTCACTTAAAACATAAGTGGACAAACTTCTCACCTTGAGAACTCCAAAAGCTGCAAGTTGATACTTCATCTTTTCATATTCTTCTCGAGTGAAATGTGACAGTACCTGCTTGATTTTCTTTTGGCTAACTCCACTTCTCAATCAAGTAATAGGATTTGATGGAACACCTTTTTGAATACAAACATGTATCCAAAAGTCTAGACAATCATAGAAAGTAGATTCTTCATTGACTTGTACATCAACAACTATGAATTTTCTAAAGTTATTGAAAATACTGAATATGAGGTAATCTTTTCCAAACATAAAACCTCAACCCAAGTCTTCAACATCTGCTACAAAACTCTTTTACCTTAAGAGTTAGATAAAGAAGAAATATACTTCTCTGCAACTTGTCATTTACCAAGTAGCTTTGTATTGACACTCCAAGAATTCTTTGAGGGAACATATAAGCTGCCTGCTCAAAAAGCTTCAATATAACTCATACACATATGAGTCACAAAAGATATCTGCTGCTTTTCTTTTTCCTCTCTATGCAATTCTTTGTCAAATCTACTAAATCATGACCAAGTGTAATGCAAAACAAGAAATTGCTTCTTCTTTAGACTATCTTCACACAAGATGTTCTTGTAGACTTGTCTTTGGGTGTAGACGATAAAATAGGAAAAGTATATGGAAAGTATATGAGAAAAGGAAGCCTTACTTTTCTTTTGGAAATGATGGACTTTCTTCTTCTGCATCTTTCTTCCACCTGATGATGTTAACATCTTCAAACTTCTCTTCCATATCTTTTGTTCTCTTCATCTTGAAGTAGCAAACACTCTTGACTTCTTCAAATGAACTCTTTCCCTTCCTCTAATGATAAGAGTAAGAGACAAAACAGACATGGTATATAACTCGAAGTGAATATAGAAACATGTTTTATCATCTCTTCATATCTCTGAATCAAAATTCTGCTTCAAATGTCTGAAACAACTAAATTCACCAATCTTTTGTCTGAATGATGAATTACCTTTCTAGAGTTACCTCTCTAGATACCTAGATTACATTTTGTACCTAGATATCCAACCAATTTACAACAGAAAATTGGCTGAAAAACTCATCCTATCTCTAAATTTGTCTTCTTAGATGAGCCTTCTTGCCATGAAAGAGATTTCTCAAAACTCTCTAGAAAAACCTCTAGATACCTGTTTTGATGTAGCCTTTAACTTTCAAATAATGAAAGTGTATAAAAGCATTCCTTGAAACCTTCAAATCTCTTCATAACTACTCTCTAAGACATGACCTGCAAATGATAATCTAATAGTAGAAACTGATACATGTGATTTGATGTTGATCTGATTCCTTCATCTTCTCTAAACCATTGTTCTTCCTTGAAGTTGAAGTAGTCTTCTCTTCATCAAGTCTGGGTCTTCAAACAATACTTTTGTAAAGTATTTGCATACTCTTCCAAAAATATTCGGCTGCTAACAGATCATCAACTTCATACTCCACACTGATGAATACACATGTAACTGAATTGTCTAATTCTCAAATCTCTACTCATCTAGTTTAAGTGTATATGTCAAATATCAAATACTAGAAGATGCCCTTAAATCATATGTTGTAAACCTGGAAGTCTGGAAACCTAAGAATATGAATGAGCCTGAATGCATTGATGCCAAAGACCTAAAGTTTTGAAACCAAAACCTTAGTGCTCTGATACCAAATGTTGGAAATGAGGTAGGCCCATAGCTCATATCAAAGGTCCAAGGTTCCATAGGTCCAACATATACAACATTGAATCTAGCAATCTTCCAATATTGACAAAACATGAACATACCACATTCAATCATACAAATGATGAGACAAAGATAGAGAAAGAATAGACGACATGTGTAAGGTGTTACGTAAGCCATCGCTTACTCATAGTATCATATATACCAATGTTCAATGTACAATGTGGGAGCAAAACTCTCAACCACTCTATGTGATGAGAAATAGATGGAAGAGTGAATGTACAAATGTAACAAACATATTCAGATGTATGGACAGAAATCCGAATATTCATGGGATGTGTGACCTGATAGGTTATAGAAGAGTGAATATGAGTAACTGAAAGAGGAAGGATCAATGTGAAACTGATAATCAACAAACCCTCATCTAACCTTAGGCTATGGAAGACCCTAAGTCAGATACGTGTGTGAAAAGATCACATAGTTAAAAAGTAGCAATGAATGCTAACAAGTTTGCTGCCAGAAATCCTCAAACTCATGTGAACACACCTTCTCAAACACCTCATCCAAATATGCATAAAGCATATACGTACTGATTCTCTTGTACCTATGCCGAATAGGACTCCTCCTGATATGGATGCTACTGCCTCCATAAAGTTCAAGTAGTACCTGTGTGCATAAAGAGAATATGTACCTGAATACTTAACATAAGATGTAAATCTTAGGTTAAACACCATCCAATGTCTTTGAAGTAGCCCGAAATCTTCATGTAGAAGATAATCTTCAAATACACCATGTAGATGGCCGATCCTCACCATCAAGCTGCTAATGACCAAGTCTTCTTTCCATGAACAAGAGATAACCTCCTCTCCATGAGCTAGAGTTGAGCACACCCTTCATCTTGTCCAAGAAGAATCTCCAAGAGGAACTCCATAGCTACTCCTCAACATGCTTCAAGTTAGCACCATGGCTGCCCCATGTGCTAGAAGAAACACCACCTCTATTCAGGTCCAAGCTCTCCAAAGCTTGTGTTGAACACTAGGTGAAGGATAAAAGATAATGAGCCCAAAGGCTTCTTTTATAGTAATTGTTTACACTTGAAAAGCTCACCAAAAGCAACCAATAAAGCCACGATCGCTACACGAATAAAGCTGCCAAATAATGTGAAGATTTTTCCGGGCGTTTGCATGATTTTTAATAAGTAAAAATATTAAAGAACTCTTGTGATCTGCACCGCTGCCGATCGGGGGACTTGAACCCAGGCGGCCTCGTTGAAAGAATATTCTCTTAGCCACGTTGCTTGGCATGTTTTCTTGTATATGGAGTGAAAGGAATGTCTACACATCCTATATATTGTGACTAATTTGACCATTGGCATTGTTTTCAACACAATCATTATGGGGGAAACCCATTCTGGATTTCAATTGGAACAATGTAGCTGAGTTTGATCAATCTGTCCAGCTCATGCTTGACATGTTCTACAAAATTAGGGTTCACTCTATACTGCTACTACATCACTGGAGTAGCATTCAATTTAAGCAAAATCCGATGATGATAAATCTTTGGATCCAGACCTTTCATGTCAGAATATGTCCAAGCGAAGACATCACTATACTATTGCAACAAGGCAATCAAGGCCATCCAGAATTCTGGAGCAAGCTCCAAACAGATTCGAACTAGCTTAGGCTCTTCCGTAGTCCCCAAATTGACTACCTCTAAGGAATTTCCACACGTATTCAGCCATTCTCCATAAGGTCTTTGATACTGGTTCAATACTATCCTCGTCCTGCGATTCCAGAGATTTCGTACACACCACAACTACCATACTGTCCCATTCGGAACTAATGACTGAATTTAGATTAACTACCCTGAACGAGAGTAAATCCCTATTTGCTTCCAAAAACTGCTATTCCCCATCGTCGTCGAGTCCATCGAGCATATGCAAAGGCTCTACTAACACTTGTTTAGGGTCCGAAAGGCAATGGTGCTCTTCATCTAAAGGAATGGAAAACTTGGCATTCCCTCTTTGGAAAGTAATTGTCTTTTCATCCCAATTCTGGCAAACTTTAGCATTGCGCAACCATGGCCGACCCAATAATAAGTTATAATTTAAATTGTTTCCCTTCAGTTCCAATACAACAAAGGTAATATTAAAGAGAGCCTATGCAATACGAATAGGGATATCTTTGACCAGCCCTACTAGTTGTACCCTTGATTGGTTTGCCATTCAAACAAAGAAGGGAGTTGGGTCAATGTTTTTCCAACCCATTTTCTTACACGTGGTACTAGATGAAATATTGGTACTAAAACCCCCATCAATCAAAACCCTTGGAATAGCTTTATTTTTATATTGTACTGTAATCATAGGTACAGCATAATCCACTATTCGGTTCGGCACATTCCGTACCATTGAGACTGAGGGTTCTGGATTTTCAAAAGATGTATACTTTTGTCGTAGTTGTTGTAGTAACTGTATCCGGAATGCTGGGACTAGTTCCACCAATGCCCCTAAGGACAACTTAATGTGTGATTCTTGTAGAGTTTCACAATACTCCTTATTTACTAGTGAGTTGTAATCATTATGCCCTTGCTTTCACCTATTCGAACCCTGTTTTTGTGCTAGACCTATATTCTATCCAATACCAATCGATGGCGCTTGTGAAATTTGTATAGATTTTGTTCCAATGGTACTTTTTGTATGGCTCTTTTTGAAAGATTTCGTTGGAAATAGTGGAGACTCCACATAGTGCGGTGGGTACTCCGTAGCCCACTGCACTGCCTTCTTCAAAGTTTGTTTTTGTTTTGCAGGAGTTAAGTAATCCACTTTTTGTCCACTAGAATACTCTTTCTGAGACCGGGTGACTACGGATGTTGTCAGCTCCAAACACTCCAAAGCCACAACATTGGCCATAGGTGCCTTGAGCTTTGCTTCTTGCTTCCGTTGATCGTATTACTTAGCTTCCTCACATTCCCATCGTCGACAACCATATTGTAGATAGACCTGGCATTGAATCAGATGATTACCAGGGTTACCTAGCCCAGGTTGTTGAAATCTCCATCCTCTGCCAAACTCTTGTCTATTTTGTCGGAAGCCACGTTGCTGTTCTGGAAATTGCTATGAATCTGAATATTGAGCTCGTCCTACAAGTCTAGCATCCTGACTATTCTACCATTGTCTCGTAGATACTTGGGGCTTATACCCAGTTAAATTCTCCTTCCAAGAAGGTACCTCTACTTGTGGAGTAGCCACCAAGGTATTTTGCACATTAAAGTGACATTCCTCCAAATTGTGATTAGTTTTGTTACAAATAGGAATAAATATCTGGTTAAGTGCACAATCGGCCGTAATATGGCCCGCATTCCTGCATCGTAGGTAATATAACTGCTTCTTTGGGATCACACCCTTCTTGAATACCAAATTAGTCTTCTCAGAGCCCAAATTGGCAAAGTGCATCTTCTGATCCATCCTGATTGCTAAGTCAATAATCTGATCTAGCATCGGGGATTGTTCAAGTGTTTACATATAGATCTTCTCTTTAATGGGTGGCTGAAGTTTGTCAACAAAAAATTCTGTTAACATTTCCTCAGTAGCACACTTATCTGCCGAGAACTTCCGTAGTGTAGATATGAAATCCGATGTATACTACTCGATTGTCCCCTTCTACAGCATATACTGAAGCAAAGAATGTAACTTCGAAATACTCTTAGTAGTTCAGAATCCTTCTAAGAACGCTGCCTTCAACTCATCATATGTGGAAAAGTAATCGGGAGGGTACTCAATAAGCCATTTTACTACATTACCAACTAACATGGCCTGAAACACATGAAATTTGTGACGATTATCATGCATATTATGATGGTTACACAAGTGCTGGTTCTCAAATGTCCGTACGTGCATATCGGGATCCTCATCCACTCACCGATGAAAATGGGTATAGTTTAACACTAATAATGGGTGCCTGTTCACCATCGAGTTACCAAGCATCCATAAGGTAGCGGTTTGAGGTAAGGATATTAAAGCTAACCGCAATTCTGGTGGGGTTACGCTACCGTGGCTTTGACTTCTTCTATAGGGTATTCCTCTTCCTACAGGTGGTTCTACTAGTCGGTCCCACTGAATTCCTCATGCCACAATACTTTGACTAATTTACCATCCTTCCACCCAAAGACTAAATCCTTCAAAAGCTTGGGGGGTAAAACTCCAGTTTCCACCCAAAACTACACTTCCTTCGTAATAGTAATTACATCCTCAAGAGGAATGTCTTCAAACTTCAATGTTGCGAGTGTCTACTACACGA